>CAUYON010128373.1:0-36028 GCA_963573935.1 Arctocebus calabarensis | reverse complement strand
CCTTTTATTTGTATCCTTGGGGGTCGCAGGTCGCTTCAGCAGTGTTGATGTGTGTTCCTCGACCTTGTCTCTTGGCTCAGCTCCAAACCATTGGCTTTCTCGCCAAATTTCTGTCCTTTAACTCTCCTTCTGGACAGGAGCATCTGCAGAAAGCTGGCTACAGACCGCCATCTTGGCTCTTCCCCCCCCCCTTTTTTTTTTTCTGATGATGATTGCAGTGTTGACCTGATGGTGGTAGAGAATGCACCAGCTTTAATTTTTAATTTGCATTTCCTGTCACCTAGAAGATGAATGCAGGTCTTGCCTTTTCTCACACCTTCAGGAAAAGTCACTGATTTGCGTTCCTTTGTCATCTCATTTTAGCAGCCTGGGCTCAGGTCACTGGGCCTGATGGGGGCACAGCTATTATTAGTAAGAGACAGCAATGCAATTTCCCTTTTCTCTTTATTCAAGAGAGAGCTCACAAGAATTGAAGAGGTAACTCTCTAATTTTCATTTAAGCCGAAAAGCATTTGTGTCTTTGGCAGGTTTCTTGCTGCTATTCTCTGGGAGTTAGCGATGGCTCCTGACTTTCTATGCTCTCCGCTTCTCTGGATGATGATCCCTGATGGTCATCACTGGCAATCTGATTGTTTGTGGATGGACAGTGATATCAATACCAAACACCTCTGTAAGAGGGAAGTGCTTACTGAGAGGAGGAGGTGAGCAGGCGCCCCCACATGACTCATCTGAAGAGAGTTTAGGGACAGTAGCTTCATTTCAGATGAGGAGAGTTAAAAGGCACATGGTTGATGAAATAAATGTATGAGCAAGGGAATCCATTTCTTAAGCACCCACTGTATATCATGTCTAGGCTCTTGCACATGTACTATCTTTACTAATCAGCCTTTATAATTTACCGGTGAAAAAGAGGCTCCAAGCAACTTGTTGTTAAGTGGTGGAGAAACATCTAATGCAAAGACTTTCTGACTTCAAAGCCATGTGTTTCTAATACTGTCTTCCTAAAAAAGTAGAAGGGGAGAAGAAAAGATTCCCCGGTGTAATTTTTTTTCTACTTTCTGGAAATTGAAGAGATGTTAAGACAAGGTGGAAGAGGACTTAGCATCATATGAGAAGGAATGGAGTGTTTTTTTGTCTTCCTCAGATCCAGAATGACTTCAAGAGAAGACAGGAGTATCTTAAAAACTAATTCTAATTGAAGAAGATATTGAACTGTCCCTCTGGCGGGGGAGCTGGGATTGACACAGGCCAAAGACTTCTGTGATAAGACTCCAAGGAGGGTGATGGTATCTGAACCTTGATTGTCTCTGCACACCAAAAGGTCTTACAGCTTTCTGGGCACACAGGCCATTCCCTGAAATTCTGGGCATTCCACCCAAAGAGAGGTCTCAAATCTATGCGAAGCCTAGGAACTTTCTCAGCCTCTGTGTTTCTTTCTGCAAAAGAAACTATCACAAAACTTAGCACATTACCACACAGTCTTAAATATTGTAACTAGATGATAAGTCCTGAATATGGGTAGTCTGATTTCTCTAACTTTATTCTTCATTTTCAGAATTATTAATTATCATTTATAGTTCCTTGGCATCCCCATGTACATTTTAGAATAATATCTATAGCTATGTAAACATTTTGCTGGGATTTTGATTGGAATTATGTTAAAACTTTGTAACAACTTAGGAATAATAAATCTTTACTTTGTTGAGTATTCAGATCTTTGCGTCTTTCTGCTTCTTTAGATACTTGCTTTTCTATCAGCATTTTAAACTTTAAAAAATGCAAACCTACACGTTTTGTTAGAATTATACTGAAGTAATTAGTTTTATGAATTAATTGGTATTGCATTTTTAATTTCAATGTCCAAGTGTTGATGACTACTGTATATAAATACAATTGATTTATTGATTTTTGAATATTTAGTGTCCTATGACCTTGCTCAGTTCAGTTATTAATTCTAGAAATTATTTTGATAGTCTTTTGTGGTTTCCTTTGTAGACAATAATGTGATATGAAAATATAGATGGCCTTTTCCTTCCTTTTTATCTGTCTTTTTTCCCCTGCAATATTGCACTAACTAAAGCTTCTAAAACTACTTAAATTAGTGTGGTGAGAGAATTCCTTTCTTTGTTCCTGATTATTGGGGGAAAACATTCAGTCTTTTATCATTAAATATTATATTAGGTTGTACATTTTCTTTATCAATTTTTTTTAAACTTCAGATTATTATGATGTTCCTCTTTATCCCATTTTCTGAATATTTTAATCAAAATTTAGTGCTGATGGTATGGCTCCTGTGGCTCAAAGGAGTAGGGCCCATATGCTGGAGGTGGTGGGTTCAAACCCAGCCTTGGCCAAAAAACTCCAAAATGAAATAAAAAATTTAGTGCTGACTTTTTGTCAAATGCTTTTTCTGCATGAATTTACAGGATAATATGATTTTTCTTCTTTAGCCTATTAATATAGACTACATTGGACATAATAATTTCTAAATATTAAAATAGCATTTTATTACCAAAATTTATCTCACTTAGTTATGGTGTACAAATCCATATATATATATATAATATATATATGTCATACTTATTAATATTTGGTTAAATATTTTTGTGTTTATATTCAAAAAATAAATTGATCTATAGTTTCCTTTTTATTTTTTTTTCTGATTTTTAGCAGAGTATTACTGGTTTTGCAAAATAATTTGGAAATTATTTCCTGCTCCTCTTCAAATTACTAAAAAAAGTTTGCATAAAATTTTTTTTAATGTTTTTACATGTTTGCTAGAATTCTTCAGCAAACAAATGACAACAACAACAACAACAAAAAACTTGTTTGAAAACAACCCAACTTATAAGTGGGTAAAATATTGGAACGGAAACCTCAACAAAGAAAATATGAAAAATACGCATACAAAAACTTGCTCAATACCATATTTTATTAATGAGTTGTAAATTAAAACAACAAAGTAATGCCCCCTCCCCCCAAATACTGACAACCCCAAATGCTGAAGAGGATGTGAAGGAACAGAAATTCTCATTAATTGCTGGTGGGAATGTAAAAATGGCACGGGCACTTTGAAATAAAGTTTGTCAGTTTCTTATAAATATAGACATTCTGTTACTATTTGATTTGGAAATCTCATTCCTTGATATTTACCCAAATTAACAGAACACTTATGTCTACACAGAATTCTGCACATGACTATTAATATCAGCTTAATTCATAATTGCTAAATCTCAGAAGCAACTTAGATATCCTTCAACAGATGAACTAAGGTACATCCACACCATGGAATATCATTCAGCACTAAAAAGAATTGAGCTATAAAAAGAAAGACATGGGGTGAGGCATTTAAATGGATATTGCCCTACTATGAAACTAATCTATAGCTTTCATATGAAGGCTAAAACCCAGTTATAGCACAAGAAATGGGGAAAGGGGCAAGGGAGGGGAGGGGAGGGGAAAGGATGGGTGGAGGGAGGGTAATTGGTGTGATCACACTTATGGTGCATCTTACAAGGATACAAGTGAAAATTACTAAATGTAGAATATAAATGTCTTCCTTTAGTGATTAAAAGGGCATGAAGGCTATGCTAAATAGTTCAATGAAAATATTTCAGATTGTATATAAAGTCAGCAAATTGTGCCCCATGATTGCACCAATGTACACAATTATGATTTAATAAAAATTTAAAAAAAGAAAATATTTCAGATTGTATATGAAACCAGCACACTTACTCCATGATTGCATTAATGTACACAGCTATGATTTAATAAAATAAATAATAAGTCTTATTTAAAAAAATGGATATTGCTAAGTAGAAGAAGCCGTGTGAAAGGGCTACTGTGTGTGGTTCCAACTTTATGCCATTCTGGAAAAGAGAAAAATATAAAGACAATACAAAGTCAGAAATTGCCAGAGATTTGGAATGGTGGTGATGGTGGAATAGGGATGGAGAGGAATAAATATGTGGAACATATGCAATTTTTAGGGCAGTGAACTACTCTAAATTATACTATAATAGTGGGTACACGTCATTATATTGGTCAAAACCTAAACAACATCCAAAATCCATGGTAAACCTTAACATAAACCTGGGACTTTAATATTATGAAAATACTGGTATATCAGTTGTTACATATGTATCAAAATAAAGCACACTTTTTATAATAGTGGAAACTGTGTTTAGAGTGTGTTGGGGTGGGAAAAGGGGACATAAGGGAACTCTTTATTTCCTATTTAATTTTTCTGTAAGCCTAAAACTGCTCTAAAAATTAAAGTGTATTTCTTTTTTAGAGACAGAGTCTTGCTCTGCTGTATTGCAGTGGTGTGACTGTAACTAACTACAGCCTTGGATTATTGGGCTCAAACCTCAAGCCATACTCCTGCCTCAGCCTCCCAAGTAACTGGGAATGTGGCTAATTGTTTCCCTTTTCTTTTTTATTTTAGAGGTGGTGTCTTGCTAACCTCATACTCCCTCCTCTATCTTTCCTCCTTACCCTGCTGATTCACTGGGTTTACAGGCATGAGCCATATATCTAACACACTTTTTTTACATTTTATTTTTTTATTAAGTCATATATACATAGATTATAAATATATTTATGCCTTTGTGGGATTCAATGTGTTCATTATTTGTACAAATTGGAGTGCTTACATCCTACTAATTAACATATCTTTCACCTCATTTACTTAATCACAGTGTTAAGACATTTGTGTTCAATATTTGATAGATTTAACTTGTACTCTTGCCATATGCTCCATAGGTGTGGTCCCGCCATTAGTCCTCCCTCTATTAAAACACCCCCCTCCATTTCTGGGCTATAGTTGTGATTCATCCTTCATATGAAAATGTGAGTGATTATAAATTGGTTTCATAGTAGTACTGAATACATTGGATATATATTTTTTCATTCCTGAGATACTTTACTAAGAAGAATATTTTCCAACTCCATCCATGTAACCATAAAAGAGATAAAGTCTCCATCTTTTTTTAATGCTGCATAGTATTCCATGGTATGCCTATACCATAATTTATTAATCCATTAATGGGTTGATGGGCACTTGGGCTTCTTCCATGACTTGGGAATTATGAATTGAGCTTCAATGAAGAATCTGGTGCAAATATCTTTGTTGTCAAGTGATTTTTGGTCTTTTGGATATACACCTAGTAGAGGAATTGCAGGATCAAATGGCAGGTCTACATTTAGATCCCTGAGTGTTCTCCAGGCTTCTTTCCAAAGGAAGATATTAGTTTGCATTCCCACTAGCAGTGCAGAACTGTTCCCCTTTCTCCACATCCACACTAACATCTGTAGTTTTGGCATTTTGTTATGTACGTTACTCTTATTGGATTTAGATGATATCTCAAAGTGGTTTTGGTTTGCATTTCTCTGATGATTAAAGATGATGAGCATTTTTCCATGTGTCTGTAGAACATGCACCTGTCTTCTTCAGAGAAGCTTTTTTCATGTCTCTTCCCCACAATAAAATGGACCACTTGTTTTTTTCTTATTAATAAGTTTGAATTCTCTGTGGATTCTGGTTACTAGGCCTTTGTCAGAAATATAACCTGTAAAGATCCTCTCCCATTCTGAGGGGTGTCTACTTGCTTTGCTTACTGTGTTCTTGGCAGTGCAGAAGCTTTTTAGTTTGTATTGTAATGTATTTTTGATGTTGCTTCAATTGCCGGAGGAGTCCTCCTCATAAAGTATTCTCCTAGGCCAATTTTTTCAAATGTTTCCCCTGTACTTTCTCCAAGAATTTGTATCGTTTCATGTCTTAAGTTTAAATCATTTAACCAGTGAGAGTTGATTTTTGTTAGAGGAGAAAGGTGTGGGTCCAGTTTCAGTCTTCTACAACTTACCATCCAATTCACCCAGCACCATTTGTTAAATAGGGAATCTTTCCCCAAATTCATATTTCTGATAGGTTTATCAAAGATAAAATGATGATAAGTGTCTGGGTTCATCTCTTGGTTTTCAATTGTGTTCCATACATCTACCTCTTTATTTTTGTGCCAGTACCATGCTGTTTTGATCAGTAAGATCCTAGCAAACAGAACCCAGCAACACATCAAACAAATTACGCATCATGATCAGAAGGGTTCCATCCCTGGGTCCCAAGGATGGTTCAATATATGTAAATCTATAAATATAATACATCACATAAACAAAATAAAGAACAAAGACCATATGATTCTCTCAATTGATGCAGAAAAAGCTTTTGTTAATATCTAGCATCCTTTCTTGATCAGGACACTTATGAAAATAGGTATAAAGGAACATTTCTTAAGCCAATAGAGTCCATCTACAGCAAACTTAAATTGAAATCATTTCCATTCAGATCAGGAACCAGGCAAAGTTGCCCATTGTCTCCATTGTTTTTTAACATTGTAACGGAGGTCTTAGCCATAGCAATCTGGCAAGAGAAGGCAATCAAGTGTATCCAAATAGGATCAGAGGAGATCAAACTGTCACTCTTTGTAGATGATATGATTGTATGTCTGGAAAACCCGAGGGACTCAACTATAAAACTCCTAGAAGTGATCAAGGAATACAGCAGCGTCTCAGGATACAAAATCAATACTCACAAATCTGTAGCCTTTATATATACCAACAATAGTCAAGGTGAAAAAACAATCATGGACTCTATTCCCTTTACAATAGTGCCAAAGAAGATGAAATATCTGGGAATGTATCCAACAAAGGACATGAAAGATATCTATAAAGAGAACTTGTGAAAATCTGAGAAAAGAAATAGCTGAAGATGTTAACAAATGGAAAAATATACCATGTTTATGGCTGGGAAGAATCAACATTGTTAAAATGTCTATACTACCCAAAGCAACCTACAGATTTAATGCAATCCCTATTAAAGTACTTCTGTTATACTTTAAAGATCTGGAAAAATTAGTAATTCATTTTATATGGGAAGAGAAAAAACTTCAAATAGCAAAGACATTACTCAGAAATGAAAACAAATCAGAAGGAATCATGCCACCTGACTTTAGACTATACTATAAATCTATAGTGATCAAAACAGCTTGGGACTGACACAATTTTTTAAAAGAAGAGTTTTTCAACTGAAGCACACACATACACCTCCACACCGTGCCCATGCATCTTTTGGGGGAGTTGTAAAATGAAAACTTCAAGTTCTTTAAAAGTTATAGTGCTATTTGTCAATTTCATATTAGTTCAGCAATGTAAACTTGTGGTTTCGAATTATTGGTCCTTATTACCTAAATTATTATTTCTATGTATGTATAATAGAATTACTCACTTTATTCCCTTTTAATCTTTTTTATAACTATACGATCTGTTGTGATATCCTTGTTTTGTTCCAGCTCTTGGTAGTTTGTGCCTTTTTTTCCTTTGTTAGTCTTGTTGGAGGTTTAAAAATTTTATTGACCTTGCAAAAAAAAAAGCTCTTTTTTACATCCATGTTCTCTATTATTTTTCATTTTCAATATAATTTTCATCTTTTTTCAACTTTTATTGAGATGTGGTTGACAAAGTTTTGTTTCCAATGTGATGTTTTGATACAATACACATTTTGAAGTATTATCACAAAGAAGTTAATTAATGTATCTCTCCTTTCATATAGGTATCTATTTTGTGTGTAGTAAGGACACATAATATCTCTTTTCTTAGCAAATTTCAAGTATATGAGACCTGATTATTAACCATGTATCATATAGTCACCATTGGTATAAATTAAGTCTGTAGAACTTATTCATCTTATGACTGCAAGTTTGTACCCTAGACCAACATTTCTTCACTTTTCCATTGCCTTCCCCTGGCTGCTGCTGCTAATATGCTCTGTTTCTATGACTTGGACTATCTAGATTTTACATATGAGTGAAGTTATGCAGCATTTTTTCTTTCTATGTGTAACTTATTTCACTTAGAATAATATTCTTCATGTTTATTCATGCTGTTATAAATGGAGGATTTCTGCCTTTGTAAGGCAAAGCAATATTCCAACACACACACACAGGCTCAATGTGTGTATATACATATACAGGGTGTCCATCAAGTTCATGTGCAATTTTAAATTGTCCCTGTAGTACAAGGTGTCTATAAAGTTTGTGTGCAATTTAAAATACAAAGTAATTTGAAGGGCATATGAACTTTATGTCCACCCTATATACGTGTGTGTGTGTGTGTGTGTGTGAGAGAGAGAGAAAGAGAGAGAGAGAGAGAGAGAGTAATCTCAGCCACATTTTCTTTATCCATTCATGTGTCAGCGTACATTTAGCACTTAGGTTGTTTCCAAATCTTAGCTATTGTAAATAACACTGTAGTCACCATGGAAGTGCAGATATCTCCTTGAGTTAGTTGTTTTCTTCCTTCCAATACACATATGCACCTACAAGTGGGATTGATATATTACAATGTCGATTCATTATTATTTTTTTTTTTTAGAAATCTGTATACTGTTTTCTATAATTGCCGTATCAACTTGCATTCCCATTAACAGTGCACAAGGTTATCCTTTATCCACTTTCTTACTAACACTTGTTGACTTTTGACTTTTGGTAATGGACATTCTAACAGATGTGGGATGATATCTCAATATAGTCTTAATTTGCATTTCCCTGGTAATTAGTGATGGTGAGCATCTTTTTTGTATAACAGTCATTTGTATGTTTTCTTTTTTTTTTTTTAAGTCTATTCAGTTCCTTTGTTCACTTTTAAATTACTTCTTTTTACTATTAAGTTGTTTGAGTTTCTTAAATATTTTGTTATTTATAATTTTATATTATTCCCCTACTGAATGTATGGCTTACAAATGTAATGTTTTTTCCCATTCTGCAGATTACAATTTCATGTTGTCATTTTTTCATTTACTATATAAAAAGAATTTTAGTTTGACATAGTCACATTCATTTAGTTTTGTTTGGTTATCTTTTGCCTATATTTTTAGAGTAAGAAGTATGATGTTTTCAGCTTTTTTCTTCTTACTAAGGATTGCTTTAGCTTCTCGGGATCTTTTGTGGTTTCATACAAATTATAAGATTGTTTTTCCTATGAATGTAAAAAATACCATTGAAATTTTAGTGAGATTGTCCTGAATTTGGATATCACTTTGGATGGAGCAGATATTTTAATTATATTAATTTCTTCAAACCATAATATAGAATACATGAGGTCAAACAATTAAGTTGGTGAACTCATCCTAGAAAAAAGTGCTGCATACCTCATTGCTGAATGTCAGTACAGTAACCTTCAAAGTGCTCCCCTTGGGAGCTATGCACTGATATCAGTGTTGGCCCACTCTTCAAAGCACTTTTTTCTAGGATGTGTTTGCCAACTTAATTGTCAGACCTTGTATAACCAAAGCTCTGGTGACCATTCCAGAAAAAGAGTTACAAAATTGTTTTGAAGCATGGACTAGGCAGTGGAGTCAGTGCATAGCTTCTCAAGGGGAGTACTTGGAAGGTGAGTGTATTCAGCAAAGAAATATGTAGCACTATTTCTAGGATGAACCAACCAATTACCAACTTAATTGTTCAGCCTTGCATTTCCATTCATTTGTGTCACTTCAGTATCTTTCATCAACATTTTACGTTTTTAATTCTGTAGATCTTTTCTTCCTAGGTTCAAGTTATTTGTTGTATCTTTTTATGTAAATGAAATAGTTTTCTTGATTTATTTATTGGTTAGCTTGTTTTTAGTGTATATAAAAGCAACCAATTTTTTATGTTGTATATCTTGTAAACTCACTGAATTCCTTTGTTAATTATAAAAAATTTGATAATATTTTTAGCATTTTCTATATAAAACATTGTGTAAGTGAGGATAATTTTACTTCTTTTTTTCTGATCCAGATGGCTTTTATTTCATTTCCTTGTCTGTTTGTTCTGAGTAGATTTCAAAACTCTAATAGAAGTGGTGAGAGTAAGCAGCCTTGACTTGTTGCTGACCTGTGATAAAAGGTTTTGACCTTTTTACTGTTGAGCATGATGTTAACTGTAGGTGTCTATACTTAATTCTTGAGAGTTCTTATTTCTAAAATTTTTTCTATTAAATCATAGTTGTGTACATTAATACACTCATGGGGTACAATGTGCTGGTTTCATATAGAATCTGAACTATTTTCCACAAACTGGTTAACATAGCATTCATGGCATTTTCTCAGTTATTGTGTTAAGAACTTTATATTCTGCATTCAGTAAGTTTCACCTGTACCCTTCTAAGATGCACCATAGATGTGGCCCCACCAATTACCCTCCCTTCACGCATCCTCCCCCCTCCCCTCCCCTCCCTTGCTCCTTTCCCCATAATCTTGTGCTATAATTGGGTTATAGCCTTCATATGAAAGCTATAAATTAGTTTCATAGTAGGGCTGTGTACATTGGATACTTTTTCTTCCATTCTTGAGATACTTGGCTAAGAGGAATATGTTCCAGCTCCATCCATATAAACATGAAAGAGGTAAAGTCTCCATTTTTCTTTAAGGCTGTGTAATATTCCATGGTGTACATGTACCACAATTTATTAATCCATTTATGAGTTGATGAGCACTTGGGCTTCTTCCATGACTTAGCAATTATGAATTGGGCTGCAATAAACATTCTGGTACAAATATCTTTGTTACAATGTGATTTTTGGTAGAGAGTTCTTATTTTTAATCATCAAAGGTGTCAAATTTTGTGAAATGCTTTTTCTGCATCTCTTGAGATGATAATATAATTTTACTTCACATTTTGATAATGTGGCACATAATATTTATTGATTTGTATATGATGAACCATCCTTGAATCTCCAGGGTAAATCTCATCTTTTCATATGTTATTGAATTTGCTAATATCTCATTGAGGATTTTGCATCTATGTTCATGAGGAATATTAGTTGGTGACCCTTTTTTTTTTTTCTCATATTATCCTTGTCTGGCTTTGGTATCAGGGTTATGGTAGTTTTCTAAATGAGTTTAGAAGTATTCCCTTCTCATCAATTTTTTGGGGGAAGAGTTGGAGAATGATAGTATTAATAATTCTGCTGGAAATGTTTGGTCGAATATGCCAGTGAAGACATCTGTCCCTGAACATTCATTTTGCAAAAGACTTTGGATTATAGATCAAATCTCCTTACTTATCATTATTCTATTCAGATTTTGTTATTTCTGAATGATTCAGTCTTTGTAGGTTGCATATTTCCAGGAATTATCCATTTCTTCTAGGTTGACTGTTTTGTTGGTGTTCACTTGTTGATAGTAGTCTCTTATGATCCTTTGTGTTTCTGTGGTCTGCTTTATTTGTAAATTTATTTAAGTGTTCTTCCTTGTTTGTTTTTCTTGAGACAAAGTCTCACTATGTTGCCCTGGGTAGGGTGCTGGGGCAAGCAGCTCACAGCAACCTCAACTCTTGGGCTTAAGCGATTCTCTTGCCTCAGCCTCCCAAGGCTTAAATCTTCTTTTTTCTTAGCCTAGCTAAAGATTCATCAATTTCATATTTTTAAGAAGTCATTTTTGTTGCTGATTTCTTTCATTTTTCTAATCTCTATTTTATTTGACCTTTGATAGGCCTTTCCTTTTGTGACATATGGCTTACTGTATTCTTCTTTTTCTAGTTTTTTGTAAAACTAGCTTGCTTACTTGAGATTTTTTACCCTAATATATATGCATTTGCTACTATAAACTTTTTTTATACACATAACTACTTTTGCTATATTGTGTAAGTTTTGGTGTATAGTGGAAAGTGCAGAAAACTTACTTCCCTTTATGTCTTTTTATTGTCCCCTGTTTAGAAGATACTTTTTTATATTTCCTCTATATAAATTTAGGATGATACCAGATATTGTTAAAATATTGCTTTAACCATAAAACATAATTTGGAGAATGTAAGGACAGAAGTGTATTTAATTTGTCTGTATTTTTGCTTACCATGCTTGTTCCTCCTTTCTGATGGTCTAACATTTCTTCTTTATTTTATTTTTATTTAAAGACATTTCTTTAGTCATTCTTGTAGTGAAGTTATGCTAGTCAAAATTCTGTCAATTTTTCTCAATTAGCACATCTTGATTTTTCCTATTATATTTAGGTTTATGCCTTCTCATAAATATGAAAAGTTTTCCATTCTTAGTTTTGAGTATATTTTTAGTCTTGTCCTCATTCTTGCTTCCAGAATTATGGTGATACAAATGATCGATTGTTTACTTAATTCCCACAGGTCCCTAAGGCTATCTCTTTATTTTCGTTTCAGTCTATTTTATTTATGTTATTAAGATTGAGTTATATCTATTGCCCATTTTCAAATTCACATGGTCTTTCACATATAGCTTCTACTCTGATATTAAGGTCATCAGCTGCATATTTTTATTTAAGTAAAGCTGATTTTTACTTCTAATATTTGCACTGAGTTTTCTTTTATATTTTGTATTTGTTTTCTAAAACTTTCTGGGTTCTTTTTTATATGTTTTCTGTTTATTTGCAATTGCTTATTGAACCATATTTATAAAAGCTGTTTATAAATATATAACCAGATATATTTAACTTCTCTGTCATATCAGTATTGATGTACATGGCATCTTTTTAAAAATGCAGTTTGAGAGCTTCTTTTTCTTGATATAGTGAATGATTTTTAATGAAAATATTAATTTATGCAAATCTCAATCTTACTTAAACTTTTTTCTGCTTTTCCCTTATACCTTTTGGAGCAGAAAAGAGCTATTCCCTGTTACTCCCAGGTACAGCAGCATTTTTGTTCCCCATTCATCTGTCACTACCATTCAATTTGAGAGAGTTCTTGTCACTGCTTGGCAAAGATGGGAGTTCTGGCTACCTGTTAGCTCTCCATTTATAACCCCCGGCTAGGATTTATGGGAATGCCTTATTACTGCTCATGACCTCCACAGACACCACTGGGAATGACATTAATGCTGTCAACACAGGGAGATGTGGAGGTTCTGACTCCCTACCCCCCATTACTAAACAATCAGGGACAAATAAAGATGCCTTATTTCTTCTTGGGAAAGGTGAGAACATACATAGAAGTCCAGGCTCCCCAAGGTCTGTACTCACAATGTGGGATTGAGGTGTCAGTGGAAGTGTAGTTTCTACTGGCAGGGATAAAAATTCCAGCTAATTCAGTCTTTCACAACACTGCTCCAACAGGGGCATTGAGGCAACTTGCTAAAGCCTGTCAAATGTAGGAGTCTAGACTTCCCATTTGCCTTTTGCTGACAGGCATGGGGCTTGTATCACAGTTATTTCTGTGGTCTTTAACTGGGAATAATAGTTGTTATATAAAAGATTTATGTCTTGTTAGGTTTCCCTTTTCCTTCTCCTTTAGCCTTATGAAGTGTTTTTTGTTAGAGCTTCTGTTGTCTGTGCCTATAAGCACTTCCCTGTTTCTAGCTACTTTAGCTTCAAAGCTGGAATATGTGAGACAAAAAGAAAACCCAGGAACTCACTGCCGTGTTATTTTGGGGGTTCTGAGGTCCCTAGTCAATCTTAGTTCCTTCCACATTTAAGAGTCTGCTTATGATTTTTTCAAATAAATAATGTTCAGGGAATTTACTGGTACTTGTTGTGAGAAATAGGGAGAAACATTCATTCCATCTTCCTATAAGTAACATTCCCCACAAGCACCTTTGATGTTTCTGCTTATGTGAAGTTGCTATTATCTCATTGGTCATAGCTAGTTACAAGGCCAATTTTAAGTGGTGGAGAAATAGACTCCTCCACTTGATGGGGAAATCTTCCAAGTAGAGGAACAGAAAAGGGAGACATTGTAGTCATTTTTATGACTTCTGAAAACCTCTCTGATGGATGGGAGAAGAAAGTGAGAAGAGCTGTGAAGCAGAGGAGTGAGAAAGAGAGAGAATGGAGAAGAGGAGGAATAGAGACAGATCAATAAAGCTATTGAGAAAATCAAAGGAAAAACTATTGATGGTAAAAACATTGTAAAGAAAAACTTTTCTATCAGGAAAAGATGAAATATTACACATATGAATAACAAAATGTGTGTAACAATCATTTAACTGTGTATGAGTGTGAAAATAACCAGATAATTTCATACGGGTGGTAAGAAGAACATGGTCACGTAAAGGTGTGTGGCCGAGGTCTAACTATGGGTCTCTCAGTTTCTCCTTCTCAAGCATGAGGAAATCGTTCATGTTTCCAATGTTACAAAAGAGAATAGAGTAACAGTTAATTTTATGTTCTTTCAGAGTAAATTCTGATATTTTTGAATTTCTGAGGTCTGTTTTGCTTCTACTTACGGAACATCCAAGTTCTCCCACGTTACGTCTATCAGTGACTGAGAGTAATGAGAGATAAAGTTTGAAATTTCTTTCAACTTTCTTCCTAAAAGCAAATCTCAGACACTTCTTTTTCCTATTGATTTGTACTTTTTTCTTTCTCTTTTCTTTTTTCTTTTTGAGACAGAGTCTGCCTATGTCACCTGGGTGGAGTGCTGTGGCATCACAGCTCACAACAACCTTAAACTCTTGGGTGCAAGTGATTCTCTTGCCTCAGTTTCCCAAGTAGCTGGGACTACAGGTGCCCGCCACAATGCCTGGATATTTTTTTGGTTGCGGTTGTCATTGTTGTTTAGCTGGCCCGGGTTGGGTTTGAACCCATCAGCTTTGGTGTATGTGGTCCGCGCCCTACTCACTGAGCTATGGGTGCCAAGCCAATTTGTACTTTTTTCAAAACCTTGTGCCCTGACTTGGGTAAGCAACAAAGACATTTCCGGAGAAGGTAGGAAAGCTCACTCCAAGAGAAAAGTAACCAATCTCGCAATTAGGATGTACCATAAATAGTACCGTGGAATGTCTTTATACTCAGAGCACAGTGAATGAAGTTGATTCAGCAAAGTGCTGAATGAACAGTTTCTCCTGGTATATGGTATATGAATGAACAGCACTTTGCTGAAGCAACTTCATTCTGTTTCTATGTTTCAACATAGTATGCATTAAGTGTTTTCTTTGTATTAGATACTATGCTATGTATTCTATATACAGTCTCTTATTTGCCTACTTTGAATATTGTAATCACCATTTTAGAGAAAATTCAGACTTAGAGGAGTTAATAACAAGTAAAAGGGCACACTGGTAGTCCCCAAACTAGTAATAAAACTTAGTTCTCTTTAGTTCAAGAGTATGGTCACTTAACCACAAGGTCACATTGTCTTTCCATGTAAATATCAAATGGCAACAAACTGAAGCCAAAATTCTGGGAATAGAGAAATTGATTTCACAACTTTTGGAACTTTTGCATTAAAGTAAAATTTATGATGCTGAAGTTGAACATCATAAATATGAAAAAGGTGGAAAGAGTTTGCACTTCTCCACAGATGTTTGAACATGTAATTTCAGCAATAGAGTTTTACAAGATGTTTGAGAGAAATATTTTATTTGAATAATTAGCAAGTAGTCTTAGATGTCTCCAAATGCTGCAATGCCTTCTTATTCTGAACTTAAATTAACTAATGTTGACATACTATTCTGAGATATTAGGTACAGAGACTCTATATAAATGAAAATCCTTAATCTTATTTCCCTTGATCACTTTACCTCTTCTGCTTAGTCTTTTACTAGACCAAGTACATTTATTTGTGACATCTTAAGTACATCTTAATATTTTATCAAACCAATATATGCTAATATGTTTGAAATTAACAACTCCATAGGATGTATGAATGAATCTTAGCTCTGCCTTTATGACAATGACATTACTTGCAAAATTTATTCTACTGTAGTTATGATAATATCAAAATTGTGAGAAAAAATATCAAAACAACAAAGCACAAATTATTGCAGATTAATTGCCATCACTAGAAATTATGTATCTATACATGGAATTTGAGAACTATCTTTTCTCCTAAAGACCCTTGACGATGAGTATCATATAGTAAATGATGCTTTGGAAAGAAGAAAAGAAAATAAACTACTGAAATTAAGGAAATGAAAAGGAGCCCAGATATTATGTTCATTCATCTATTGTTTTATTTATTAGTGTTCTCAGTCATCATTAAGGAGTATGATAGAACAGAATGGATTTTAGGTGTGCGTGATGTTTTATATCAGATTCTTCCACTTCTTGCTTTATTGCTCATTCTGTTAGTTTCAGTTTTCTCATCTGCACAATGGATTTTCTAATTGAATTGATTCTTTTACCATTATTAAATAGTCCTATTTATTCCTTGACATAAGTAGTGAGCATGCTTTATCTGAAAACCTAAATTCCAAAACATTTTGAGTGCAGATATGTGTTATGAGTGCCACAAGTATAAAATTTCACACCTGACCTTATATAATGGGTCAGAGTTAAAACAGAATCAAACTTCATTTTGTGCATAAATTTTTTTTAAATATCAGATAAAATTACCTTCAGACTATATATATAAGTTTCATATAAAACATTAATAAATTTTATGTTTAGAGTTGAGTTCCATCTCATTACATATATGCAAATATTTCAAAATACAAAAAAAAAAATTCTAAAATCACAAACATTTCTTGTCCCAAGCATTTCAGATGAGGAGTATCAATCTATATTCCTTGTGTTGTGATTTACTTTTTTTGATGTTAATATAGATGCACCAGCTTCCCTATGCTTCAAGTTTACATGGTGTATGCAAGTTGGTATATGGTGTATGCAAAGTTGTCTCTTGTAAACAATATATAGTTGAGTCTTACTTTTATGCATTCTGAAAATCTGTTCATTTTAACTTTATTGCTTAGACTTTTTATATTTAATATAATCATTACATGGTTGGAGATAGGTCTACCATTTCTTTATTTGCATCCTTACTTTTTTGCTGCTATATTTCTGTCTCCATTTGGGTTGAGTAATTTTTAAGAATTTTTTTTACTCCTTGAGTGACATTTTAGGGCAAAGAAGGTTTTTTAGAAAAGCTTAGTTCAGTGATTGGAACTCAATTTATGATGGCTATCTCTTAATCATGAATTATTCACAAAACACAATAAGTATTTCATTATTCATAGATATGTGAAATCCAAACTGATGTAACATTTTTATTTTTTTTTACATATACATGTGTTAATTAGGTTTCCACTTTTTACCTTCACAGAACTTGAAAGGCTTAAAATGTTAATAACAATAACAATGTTTAAGATAAGGACTAGAAACAAAAACCTCGTAAAGAATGGATGAAGATAAATACATTCTGAAAAGAAAACAGACGATTACTGCATCAAAATATTAACCAATATTAATAATAACAATGCCAAGAAAGTAATGTTAACATTGTCAAATAAGGCATTATAGAGTGCTTTGACTCTGAGGCTCAGTATGAAGTCATCAGTTAACTTCTTATTTTTTTTCCCCAAAGTCTAAAAAAATAGACAACTAATATTATATAAATAAAAATAAAGGAGAGTTTCAAAAAACAGATCATGCCAAATCTTATAGACAATAGAAAAAAAATCATTCTGCTTGATCTGAATATATCTGATATTGAAATTGGAGAAAATATATTGTTATAAAGGGAAATTATAAACATATTTCACTTATAAGTGAGGATACAATATCCTAAACAACATATTGACAAGTTGAATTAAAAATTAACGTTTAAGTAATGTACTTTGGTCAAAATTTAATCCAATTTATGTGAGAATTATTTACTATTTTCTTTCCTTTTGTATTTTTAGTTTTCTTTCCCTCCCTCTCTCCCTCCTCTCTCTGTCTGATCTCTCCTTCCCCCAGGCCCCACTGCCTCATTGATTGTCATTTATCGTCCTCATATGAAAGTTGAATACATAGGATTCATGTTTCTCCATTCCTGTGATGTTTCACTAGGAATAATGTGTTCCACCTCCATCCAGGATAGCATAAATGCTGCAAAGTCCCCATTGTTTGTGATGGCTGAGTAATATTCTATGGTATATATATACCATAGCTTACCAATCCATTCCTGGGTTGAAGGACATTTAGGCTGTTTCCACATTTTAGCAATTGTAAATTGGGCTGCAGTAAACAGCCTAGTACAAGTATCTTTATGATAAAAGTTATTTTTTCCTTCTGGATAGATGCCCAGTAATGGGATTGCAGGATCAACTGGGAGGTCTAGGTTGAGTTCTTTTAGCTTTCTCCATACTTCCTTCCAAAAAGGTTGTATTAGTTTGCAGTCCCACTAGCAGTGTAGAAGTGTTCCTTTCTCCCCACATCCACACCAACATCTGCAATTTTGAGATTTTGCGATATAGGCCATTCTCACTGGAGACAGATGGTATCTCAGGGTGGTTTTAATTTGCATTTCTCTAATACTTAGGGATGATGAGCATTTTTTTCAAGTGTTTACTGGCCATTCATCTTTTAGAGAAGATTCTATTCATCTCTCTTCCCCATTAATATATGGGATTGTTGGTTTTTTTCCTACAGATTAATTGAAGTTTTGTATAGATCCTGGTAATTAAACTTTTGTCAGATTCTGAATGCGCAAATATCCTTTCCCATTGGGTAGGTTGTCTAACATTGTTTTAAAACTAAAGAGGACTTAAAAATTAATGTGAAAATGTAATACATAGACAAAATACTAGGACGTGTCAAAATGGAAACATATGCAACTATGTTCAAGAAAGCATTGAAACACAGAGATGGTAGGATTTGGAAAGGGAAAAGAAGAAAGAGATTTGTTGGTGAGATATTGAACAAAAGGGTAGTTTATTTGCCAGTATTCGTGTAGAGAAACAGAATAGTTGTGTTATCCAGGTATGATTACTATAACAGAACTGAAATGTAAAACTTTTATGTGGATGTGTGAAGAAGATGTCATAAATGTAGGTAGTTTTCCAAATCATAAGATAGTTTATCACCCATCCAGGGATTGCTGAATCTTAGTTTTGTAGCACTGAAGAGTTACTAAAATATTTTAAATCATGTGAGTAATATGTTCCAATATGTATTTTCAAAGATCACATTGGTGGTTGTATGAAGAGTATTATTTAAAGGCAGAGAATCCAGGAGGCAGAGAAGCCACATTTCATTTGGAAGACAAAGAAAATAAGAATCAAATAATTGATGTGATTTATCTAGGTCATACAATATTAAAAGGGAAGATAACCTTAATCCCCAATACATTTTTAATCTGTTTTTCTTTACTATATAGCTTTAAAAATTACATATCATATACTCACATAAGTGCTTTTGATGATAAGGTAAAAGAATAATATGATTATTTCAGAATGAAGATACTTTGATACTTTCAGTCAAAATTATACAAACTTTTGTGTGAAAGATGTCAATATATGTTTGTATGTAAATCCTAAAGAGAAGAGGAAATTATTGTATATCCTCCAAGTGATGTAATGGCTGTTTTGAGAGGACAATATTCTATTCCAAATTTAATTGAATATAAGAAACACATTTCCAACCTGTTGCCTGAATAGATTTCATACACATTGTGTCAGCCATATCATTTTAGCTGCTATTTGTCCATCTTAACACAGATATATGATTGACTGGAGATGATTTTTGATTGGCAGACATAGTAATTTAAATATAAACACTTTATTAACCTTGGAAGAGCACCTTAATAAAAGAACACGAGGGGGATAGACATACAAGGTAGATGTGCTAATTTTGAAGCCAATTACATTGTAGCTTAATATGACAGAAACAATGAATTGAATGAAAGGATGTGTGAAATAGTTTCAAATAATTTTTTCCCCACACTATTTGAATGAGCAGACCCATGTGGGCAAGCAGTGCTAAAGGATAATGCAAAGGCTTAATCCTCTCTTACCTCTTATATGATTTTAACTTATTTTCCAAATTCTCTTGTTGAGATTTTTCTACCCCAGACTTGAGATGGCTCTAGGAAATCATTAATGCTCACTCTGTCCTGTGACCTTGTATGCACTTTGACCCTTGTAGAATGACTCATAAATATGAGTTGTTATTTCTGGATAAATCAACAGGCCTCAAATCCTAGTGATTTTACTAATTAATACTTAATAGTAGGCACTGTTTCATACTTATGAAATAAGTACGCTACTAAATTATTTACATTTATCAAATTATTTAATCATCACAACAATCAAATGACATGGGTACTATATTCTTCTTCTTCTTTTTTTTTTTTTTTTGAGACAGAGTCTCATTATGTTGCCCTCAGTAGAGTGCAGTGGCATCACAGCTCACAGCAACCTCCAACTCTTGGGCTTACGCGATATTCTTGCCTCAGCCTCCTGAGTAGCTGGGACTAAAGACACTTGCCACAATGCCCGGCTATTTTTTTTTCTTTTATAGTAGTTGTCAGTGTTTAGCAGGCTCTGACTGGGCTCCAACCCACCAGCCCTGGTGTATGTAGCTGGCTGGGCTCCAACTTGCCAGCCCTGGTGTATGTGGCTGGCACTGTAACTATGGACACTGAGCCTATATTACCTTTATTTTACAGATGATGAGACTGAGAATCCAGGAATTTATACCATATCTCTAAAAGCAGAGGTTTAGTTAGTAATAGTTAAAATTAGAATCCAGTCAATCTGCTCCAGATCCCAAGCTTCTAAACTCCAGGGTTCTACTACCATATTCACAACCATGACTGGACAAATATTTTAAAATGTAAGTCCTGCAAATGGGTGATGACAAGTGACTTTCTAGGGATAGCTATCTTTCACAGTTGCACTTACACTTTGTAGTGTAAGTTACACACTATGCTAACATAATTACACATATGTTAATTTAATCTTCAAAATAATCTTGTAGACTAATCTTATTTCATAGTTAGGAATAGAATATTATTACTTTCATAGTAATAGAAAGACAAAGAGACTGAGATTTTCAAGGTTTTACATGAAAAGAGAATTGGTTTCTGGAATAAAAGTTAGACTTGGGTTCAAATCTAGGATTTACCCTTTATAAGCAAGTAAATTAAATTCACTGAGTGAACATTTTTTGTGTATAAAATAAATTTCCAAGATTTTCTCTGAAATTGTGTATAAAATAAATTTCTCTCAAGGAGTAGAGTGCTGGCCCCATATACCGGGGGTGGTGGGTTCAAACCTGGCCCCAGCCAAAAACTGCAACAACAACAAAAAAATAAATTTCTCTTTGGACAAGTTTTTTACTCAGTACAGTGCCTTCCACTTGGTAGCCACATGGTAAATATTTGTTCTTTCATTGTTCAATATATGAAAACTTCCAATATCATCAAATTTGTAGAAATAGAATAGGGAAACAAAAAAAAGTTAAAATCTTTAGTGAGGGCTATATTGTCATAGCCAAACATTCTAAACAGGATTTTATAATGCAAGAAAAGCAAAGGTAAAGAAGACCAATAATTTTAATAAATGGTGCTGTCTTTCATGGGCTAAAGAAGGTTCGATATCTTAACTTTTTTTTAATTATCATAATATCATACATTCATCTTAGTTCAGTTTTATGTATAACTAGTAAAAACTCATTTAACAGGGGCTTTCCTTTCAGAAAAATGAAGTGGACATGCTTTTATTTAATTCTCTTTCTAAGTAAAGCTAAAAACCTTTGTTGTTATATGCAGAAACAAAAGAAGACTCTGAAAGGTAGAGAGAAGTAGATAGACCAGCTAGGGACACTGGACACAAGACATAATGTGATAATTTCCTTGAGTTCTTTTTTGCTTCACACAATAGACAGCTCTTTTAGACTGCACACGAACTTTATAGACACCCTATATTTCCCAGCCTTGGAGCTGAAGAATCACGCAAATTGGAAAGGCCAACAGGAATAGACAAAACCAAAAAAGAATCTCCAGTGAAGGAGCATTATTGCTAATGCTACAGGAAACTTTTAGGCAATAGCTGTTCTACTCCATAAAAAAACCAAAGGGAAAACAAAGGGTCAATCTCTACCCATGCCAGCAGGGGGCTGACTAGGGCCCTGAACTTCCATCCTTATGATGCTATAGCAAGGTTTCCCAACAACTCTAATAGGTTCATGTTATTAAATGCCAAATACAGAACATGGAATTTCATCTCCATAGATCAGCAATGTGTTGCCCCCTTCCCACGGGCCTGGATTCCACATCCAACCAACTGTAACGAGATGCACTGTGTTCTCCCCTGAGGTGATGTTGAAGGAGGCCTGGTAGAGTCAGGACCCTCATTATTGCCCAATGTCAATGAGGCCAAATTCATCACAGTGTCAGTGTCGACCATGTGGAAAACTGTAATTCCTGCCATGATATAGGTCAGTATGTGAGATTTATATGACACTATGAAAGATAATCTCTTTTCCTGATTCTCTCTCAAAAACTGGGTAGCCTACAGTTTAGCCTGTATCTCCAATAAATCTATAAATCTCCTTCCAATTGTCTTTTAACTAAAATTCCACTGTTTTTAAGAACACTCGTAGGCTTGACCTTCTCCACACTCTGTTGCAAATGAAGTCAGTTCCTTTGGAGAGGGATTTGGAACTCTAGGTTCTGTGGCCTACTTTTTCCCTCAGAAAATAGCTCTAAAGCAGGCTCTGGTACTCAGAATGTGGAAATGGCACATTTGTGTCTGAGTCACAGTCATGTAGCTGAGAACTTGAAGGATGAGAAGGTTAGTAGCTCCAAGTCTCTTAGCTTGCCTGTCTCAGCATGGAACTGCCAGCACATGAGAAATTCAAAGGAGAGTAGAGTCCTAGTATCTTAGTGGAGCCTGCTCCAAGATATAGACAGCCCCAGCTGATGAGAAAGGGCTGGGCAGAAAAGGAATGCCCCACCTCTTGACTGTGCTCACTTGCAATATAGTTCTGTGATGGGCAGCTGGAACAGGATGAGAAATGCTGATATTCTTCCCCTCCCAGGAAGATAGCCCACTTGCTGGGAGCTGAGGGAAGAGGGATCCCCACATTCTTGGGGTGCTAATTTGGAGGGGAGCCTGCCCCCAAATATAGACAGCCCCAGCTGATAAGAAAGGGCTGGGCAGTAAGGGAATGCCCTACCACTTGACTGTACTCCCTTACAATATAGTTTTGTGATGGGTAGCTGAAATAGGATGAGAAATGCTGATATTTCTTCCCCTCCCAGGAAGATAGCCCACTTTCTGGGAGTTGAGGGAAGAGGGATCCCTACATTCTTGGGGTGTCAATTTGGAGGGGATTTTATATCTCCCTGAAATGGGCGGGGGAAAGGAAGGAATCTTGGTTGAAATACCACAGACTCTCATGGTTCTAATAGAGTTTTAGTAGATTTTCTTGAATGAATGTTTCCTCATTTTCTGTATGTCCCTAAGGTCATTTCAGATTTTACATTTTTTCTCCAGTTTTATGGAGGAGTGGTTCAGAGTGGATCCTCACGCCATCACAGCAGTAGTGGAACTCTTCTCCGCATTATTTATTACTATTGAAATCTACCTTGATCTAAAAAAAAGTTAACAACAACAAAAGATTTAAATAGTGTCTCAGAAGATTAGTTTCAAGGTAGAAATTTTTGTGCAATTTATTTTGGGGGAGTGTGGTTCAGGAGATGAGGAGTGAGAAAAGTAGAAGGGACAGGGAAGCATGAGGCAAGAATGTAATCTCAGCTGGAGACCAGCTTCAGACCGATCCTTCAGACTCAGAGCGCTGCAGCATGATTTATACCACAGATTTGGCCCCAACTTGAGACAGGTCAGTCCTTCATTGAGTTCATAATGTCCCTGGGAAGCGACTATCTCTGGCAAGGTGGTTCATAGATGTTCAAATCAGTTACCTGGAGAAAAAGCCAATTGTGACCAATTAGCAACTAACATTGAGAACAGGTGGATGTGAGTGCGCATGCCAGGTAGAGGGGAGAAGAGTGGCACACCAACAGCATCTGCTACTTCTAGCCATTCATCCACTTTGTTAGTCATTGATTGGCACTGTTTCAGGGAGTGAAGATACAAAGATGAACGAGAATCAGTCTGTGCTTTTTGTAAGTTATGAAAGTAATTGAAATAACACAATGTTACAGTAAAAGGGCCAAGCCAGGTAAGTGGACAATTATTTGTCCAATGGCATATAAAACAATATAGATGACCAAGCAGTTCAAATGTGCTCCCCTCCCATTTGAGGAAACATACTTATAAGTACCTTATTCCACATCCTGTATATTATTTTCTCATTCATTTTAATAAAGAGCTATTGAGTGTCTTGCTAGCCACAATTGTAAAGATAAATTTCCCACAATACGCCTAGCTCCTGAAACTTAGGACTGGCCTACTTTCGGGAAGAATCTGTTTTAGGCAGAAGGCAGCTCTATCCACATCTCCTGTCAATGGCCACATTGTGGCCAGACTTTAGGCCTATGTTTGTGTAAATCAATGATGGACATTTCTGTCTAAATGAGGGTCAGGCACAAGGCCCACTCAGACCCTGGAGGTGCAGATTGCATCATTTGAAATTAGAATTTGTTGGTCTTAGGAACCTGGAATATGGTTTTAGAAGAAGAAAATACTTCCTTGCTCTGTGGACTGGACTTCTTGATCTTTGAAGATAGGCATGGCTGGAAGACAGAACATGAGGAGCTCTCTAGTATTGTCATTTGACTCAGAACTCTGCTTTCCCAAGTCCACTGACAATGCTGGTGCCTGTAGTTTGACATGCCTATTAATGTACTAACTGAAATATAAACACCCTATATAATACTATGTAATAGAACTATCAAACAGAGAACTATGCTGAAATTTCACATTTCTACTGTATTTCTATGTCTTTCCTTTTCTCCCTTTCGGAAAAAAGGGTCTAAAGTCTGTTACTTTTGTATCTAATGTCTATAGATGTTTTAATTTTATCACAAATTATAATAAGAAAAATATTCTCCATGAGTATGCTTTGGACAAGATGATATCAAATTTATATAAACTGTGGAGAAGAAAGCACAGGTATCTTGACCTTGAACTATACTTGAGGATGTGCTTTCAATACACAATAAAATATTGTAATTTCTTTCCTTGCTAAATGGTATAAGTATATTGAACATCAACATTTCCTTGTCATAAAAAAAGAACCACAAATAAACGGTATAAGTATATTGAACATCAACATTTCCTTGTCTTAAAAAAGAACCACAAATTAGGTCGCATAAAACAACAGAAATTGTATTATCTCACATTTCTAGGAAGTAGAAGTTTATCATCTAAGTATTTACAGGGTTAGTTTCTTCAGAGGCCTCTGGAAGAAAATCTGGTAATGATGTCTCGTAATTCTTGGCCTTCCTGGCTTAAAGATTCATCACTCTGATCTCTACTTCTCTCTCCAGACAACATTCTCCTCCGGGGTCCTCTGTGTCTTTACTTGACTATTTCCATATAAGGACACTAGTCATATTTTACTCTACTATGACCTCTCATCCTATACCCCAAATTGGCTGTACTTCCAAATCAGGTCATAATCTGAGGTCCTTAGAGTTAGGACATCAACATACCTTTCCTGACAACCAATTCAACCCATAATATTCTTACCTCTGGCCACATTCTTCCCTTACCACATGTGAAACACACTCACCCTATCCAAATAGCCTTCAAAGTTAACACATTCTAGCATTTCATCGTAAATATATTTAGGAGGTATTCAAAATATAATATGATCAACTAAAAAAAATCTTCAGTGTGATTTTTCAGATCGACTAAATCAGGTGTAGGTACAATTCTCAATACGGACCACCCTGGAACAAAATTCCTCTAATCTGTCAAGCTGAGAAGCCTAGATAGCAAAATGTCTGCTTCTAAGATACAATGATGAGATAGAGCTAAAGCAGACATTTCCATTCTAGAAGGGAAAAATTCGAGGAAAAAAGGCATCACTGGTCTAAAGCAAGCTTGAAACTTAATAGGGCAAATTTTACTGGGTTCCAAAGCCAAGACTTGATGTTCTCTGCTCTGGGCTTGCTGGCTTGGTCCTGTGCCTTTGGCCTGGGTGGCAACCTGGCCTTCTGGAGCCAGGGACGTCCCATTGCCCTAGACCTCTGCATCTTTGTCTCTGTCCTACTCATCCTTCTTCATTCATTCCGTCTCATCTCTGTACCTTTCAGTCCTGGCACATAGTGTCTTTTTACTGGTATAAAATTCTCAAAAACTGTGTTGAGTTTTTGCAGATGTTCGAGGTATTCACAAAGTTAAACACAAGGGCTCTCCACAAATCCTTCCTGGATAACCACAACTTTCTTCCTGGCTACTGCCAAGATGATTGATTGAATTTATGAGCCACATGTCTTTATAAATCTCTTTATCAAATGGTTATCTAGCCATAACCTTGGCCCTATTTCCCAAGCATGCTTTGTGGATCGGCTGAGAATATTTAAAGTCATCAAGAGGAGGCTCCTTTCTGCCTAGCCATTCCTTCTTCAATTTACCTCTTTACTTTCACATCTTAACGTTAGCGGACAGGAGAAAACAGGCCCATTTAACCACTCTTTGCTTGGAAATATATATTCAGCTAAATATCTAAGTTCATCATTTATATACTTTATGAAAAATAAGTAAATAAAACCTAATTGAACCACTTTCACGTTTTTATGACCATATTATAGCAGCACCCTATTTCCTACAACTGCTGTAACAAAGTGCCACAGACAGGGCAGCTTTAAACAAGCTAACTTTATTTTTTCACAGTTCTGGAAGCTGGAAGTCTGAAATCAGGGTTGGTTCTTACTGAAGCTCTGAAGGAAAATTTGTTCCATGCTTCTCGCCTAGCTTATGTTGACATCTGGCAATCCTTGGTGTTCCTTGACTTGTAGTTAATCACTCCAATCTCTGCCACCATCAGCCTAGAGTTCTTCCTGTACTTGTGTCTTCACATGCTATCTGCTCATAAGGTCACAGTCACATTGGTTTAGGGGCCTATCCAACTTCGGTATAACCTCATCTTAACTCTAATAATTATATCTGAAACAACTCCACTTCCATTAAGGTCACATCCTAAAGCATAGAGGATAGAACTTCAATATATCTCTTTGTAGAGACACATATCAGTAGTATTAGAGTAGAGAATATATTTCTAATCACCATATTTTCTTTTCTGCTTGTAAATATATCTGTGGAGAAAGAAGTATAGGCACAGTGACTTTGAACAGTGTTCTAAAATCTGTTAAAAACAACAACCGTAATTTCTTTTGTTGCTAAATGATATAAGTAGATTAACATGAGTTTTTCTTTCTACACATTTTTGCAATGTTATAAAAATGACAGCAAAAGGATAAAACAGAATAGACACAGTTCAGGGGAAGGAATATAGTGAAAGAAATGAGAGCCATAAAATTCAGGAAACTGGAGAGTAGATAGACAATTAAAAACTTATTTAATGGACCCTGGGAAGCTGAAACCTTACTCTACCATGTGGAAAGTCTAGAGGCCAATGGATCTATAACCCAGGGCCATGTGCACACACAAACCTTAGTGATTGGAGGCTCCAGGAACCTTTAAATTTGGGATGAAGGACTAACAACTGTGGGACTGAGTGACAGTGTGTGTTAGATGTAGACGCCCTTCCCTGGTCTCTTTCAGCTGGACAATGGCCCTTCCCCTATCAAAGCAGAGGGCTGGAGTTATATGTGCTGGAGAGTTTAAAACAGGAAGACTATGAACTTGGGAAATACAATCTACTACTTGAGTGTAAAGGCAAATGAAGTCACAAAAATGAAGTGAAAATCAGAAAACACTGATAAACTAATCTATATCCCCATCAAGAGAGGGTTCCTCTCTGAAGAAGCTATCAAGTCTAAGAAAAAAGACATAGCATTACAGAAAGTTGAAGACTCTCTCCCAAATGGAGAAGTCAAACTAATATGAGCTACCCTACCCTCATAACGGGGTAGGCACCCAACTTCTTACAACATGAGTACTAAGACAGGATCAGCCAAACAGTTGAGGAAAATCCTTAGCATCACAGAGACTGAAGCAACAAAGAAAACAGGAAAGAGGAAATAAAGGTAATGTAGAAAGCAGAGAGAAATCTTGAAACTGAAAATAATTAGTATCCTCAGAAAACATACACGTTATATGCCATGAAACTAAAATGTAAGTCAAAGAAAAAAAAGTCATATTATAAAAGAAAAAATGGTAAACTGGAAATTAAAATGAGAGCAAAAATTACAAGAAAAAAATTGAATAAAACTCCAATTGTTCTAAAAAAAAAAGGAAGATAGGAAATAAGTTTGAAACATAGAGAATAATCCAGAAA
The DNA here is from genome assembly GCA_963573935.1 of Arctocebus calabarensis. Taxonomy (NCBI): domain Eukaryota; kingdom Metazoa; phylum Chordata; class Mammalia; order Primates; family Lorisidae; genus Arctocebus; species Arctocebus calabarensis. Next base: position 7,950 of record CAUYON010128373.1, on the reverse strand, counting down.
CTTTAATATCTGGAAAACAGGAGTTTTAGAAAAGATGCAGACTATGAAGTCATTTGAGAAAATATCCTTAGTTGTTCCAGTGGTTTTAAAAAAACCCACATATTTTAATTAACGTTGTCATAGCACTTGTTTGTTCTCTAAAACACTTTGGACAAATAAAAGATCTCAAAATTCAATAGAAATAATAAAATAATGGTATACATAGAACTGGGAATCAGACAACCTTACGGTTTTTAACAGCAGCCCTGGGCACAATGGCGCCACAATTTTGAGTGATAAGAAAATATCCAACAGATTTCTATAACTATCCAAGCTATGAATCAAGTAAGAGAATAGCCATGAATGTTTTCATATAAGGAAGTTCTCAAAACATCTATTTTGGGAAAGCTATTGGACTAAATGTTTCAACAAAATTGTGGAATGAGTCAAACTAGAGGAAGATGTGGAGTCTAAGAAAAGCTCCACAAAACAGAAAGATTGCCAGGATGACAGGCAAGAGAGGACAGTAGCTGCCTATGCAGCAGGACTAAGAGGTCAAGAGATATAAGGTTCTGGGATGTCCAGGATCTAACAGAGGGTGTGGGGTGCCACGTCGTCTTTCTGAATAATAGACCTACTTATCCATTTATCTTGTGGATGTGCAGCCTGTGGTCCAGCTCTGGCAGTGGGGTGTGCATCTTGTGATATTTTCACAAAGAACTAGAAGGGAGTCAAAAATGAGGCTGATCTATGCAGTGTTCATGAAGGGAGGACCTCGGTGTGTGGAAATGAGGTGGCTCAACAGCAGTTAGCAGAAAAATATTAGCTGCACACACACACAGCAACATAGTTAATTTTAAAAGGAGAGTTTAGAGCAAAATAAATAGTGCGGGACAATCAGATTTAAAAGCCAAACAATTTATGTAAATTAAGAATATGTATATTAAAAAAAGGATGCGCTCTGAATACAGTGGAGCACATCAGTAAGGGGTAGGGAGAAGAGTCATGGAAATAAAGGAAATATACAAATGGGCAAGTAAAACCCAAGAAGGGCGTTCTCTGGACCTTGCATCTCATTTACTTTCATCTCCCTAAATGCTAGGGAAAAGCTCTTCATGTCCCCCTCTGTCCCTGGGCTTGAGCTTCATTCTGTGTCTTCCACTACCCGTGAAGAGAAGACAGCAAACCTTTTCTTCCCATTCTGTAGATACTTTATGTCACTGTTTCCCAGATAACTAACAGAATTTTAATGAATGTAATTAGTGACAGAATTGAGAATGTAAAATGTTCATTTTTGTAATAGAATCGCATAATCCAATAGCTTAAAAAATACAAATGGAAAATGACACCTCTAGGCACATATGTAAAAATTTTAGTTTTCCACCATATAAAAGGCCAATAATAGTTTCTGCTTTTAGAGTTATTTGAAAATTAAAATGAAAGTATATATGTAAAATTTTCATTAGAATACCTGGCCTAAGATAATGCACTCGGTATATAGTATCTATATTAAATGAGTTGGCTATAAAAATGTGTTTTGAAAATGGTCAGCTGGAAGTTGAAGAAACACTATTGAGAATGGATGTGGGTCGAGATTTAGGATATATCCAAAAGATAAATTTAACCCTTGCATGACACGAAGTATAAAATTGGAATTCCCAATTATGCCATTGCTAATTGACTAACATTTAGTAAGTGCCTTCTATATACTAAGTAACTGTACAGACGTCAGTATAAGACAGCATGTTTGGAGGTCCAGGAAAGGTTTCAGATTTCAGAGGTTTCCCTAACCAGCCTGTGTGTAAGTTACTCTGCACAGGTGGTCTGAGGACAGGGGTGTGTGGATCTGTTTTGTTACTGTTCTATGATGAGATAAGAACAGTGCTGCAGAGTAAACATTGAGAAATTTTTATACCCATTTGACAGTGTAATTCAATATCTTTTGGAATGTAATAATTTAAAAATTGGGACTTGGGATTTTTATCTTATTTTGCTGGTAATACATTTATATCATATTTTATAAAAGTTTTCTCTAAGAATGAATTGAGAGAAAAAATAACAGGTTCACCACAGGTAGAACCAAAGATAGTTTGAAAGGCGGGGGCCCCAAGAAACTCTAATTCCTCTCTCAGATCCTGTCCTCTAATATTCTTCATGGAAAGTATCATATGAATTTTTTTCTTGTCTTTCTCCTTGACTAGAGGATAATATTTCGAAGGCAGGATGTTCTATCTTATTCATGCACTAAAGCAGTGTCCAACATATACTAGATTCTAAATAAATTTCAGTTGAATGGATAAGTGGGTGAAATTTTAGCTGCTATCATTATCATGATAACAACTGTTGTCAACCAGAGGCAGAGATCTGCAAAGCCCCCTGTGGGTGTGGCTCCTAGCTACAGTCAGGTGGGAAGGTCAGTGGCTCCTCTCGCCAGACAGCAGGACTTTGAGGATCTCTGACTCCAAAAAACCTTTGGAGTTTTATGAATAATTCCCTTCTTTGAACATATTTCTGACCAATGAACATGATAATTATAAGCCTTTATTGAGCACTCATGCCTGTAATCCTAGCATTCTGGGAGGCCATGGTGGGAGGATTGCTTGAGCTCAGGAGTTCATGACTAGCCTGAGCAAGAGCAAGAACAAGTGTCTCATAAAAGCAGAAAAAAGAAAAACTTATCCAGGCATGGTGGTGCCAGCTACAGGAATAAAGCAGAAGGATCGCTTGAGCCATAGAATTTAAGGTTGCTGGGAACTACGATGACACTTTGGTGCTCAACCCAGGGTGACAGAGTAAAACTGTGTCTCAAAAAGCAAAACAAAACAAACAAACAAACAAACAAACAAACAAACAAGAAATTTCATTAAATTAAGGATTTCAAATAGAGTTTATAAAGTATTTAAGTTAAACATTCTGTATGCTTTGATAATAAACTCTACTTGAAAAGAAATGCTGTTCAGTTATTTTCAGATCATTTTCTAATGCAGACCAACCTCCCTTGCCCTATTAGTGTGAATTACAGATTCTTCACTGTCATGGTTAGAAGAGAGTAAGTTAATTTAGATCCCTGGATGACTAAAGCTGGAAGGATATTTTTAGTGACTCTAATGACTGGATCTTGTGGCTTCTTGCTGCAAAGACAGTATTAGAAACCGCTACTGCAGTTAGAAAAAGGTGATGAGAGGAATATGTTGCAAGGGCTTGGAGGAGAGGGAGGATGAGAGAAGGGGAGTAGAGAAAACTGCTTTCCAATTACATAATAGCAAACACCATACCTGTCCTTATAGAAGGTCAGAAATACAGCCACCGAAGCCATCACATAATAGACAATTTGTTGATAGTAACTAAAAAATCACAAAAGGCATCTAATCTCCCCCCCACTGGTAAAGCTGTCTGAGGTAGATCAATTTAGTCATGGTTGTTGTTAGGAAATTGCTCTTGTTTGATGTTCCACAAGCAGATCATGTAGTTTCCTAGGAAACATCCTTTTTCACTTAAATCTCATTCTCCCACATTGCAGAATCTGATGAGTCACTCAGCCTGACTTTTCTCTCACTTCTCTCTACCCATTAAAAAGGACCCACCAGCTGGAAATCCACTAAATGAAATGAATTTATTAGCTCTTTTCACCTTGTTCTTCACTTAACTCTTGTGTTCCTTCCTCATAAGTCTAACAGCTTCCCTGATGTGAAGGGCCAGAAATAATGAAGGAGCTAGCTGAGTGATGTGAGCAAGTGTTGAGCACTGAGTTCTCTCAATTTCTTGGTTATTAAACTATATTTCAGCTTCTGGCTTTAAATGAAAAACATTACATGCACGGAGACTCTTTTCCCTTGTAACCAGTAGTGGAATTTGATGTCAATTTCATTTAATTTCAGATTCCTGGTCACACTTTATCCTTATACGAGAGAGAGAGAGCGAAAGAGGAAAAAGTAGAGAGTGGAGAGGGGATATGCTACTATGAGAATTTATGCAGATGATTTATTTCTTACCTGGGTCTATTAATAGAAACCATACTACAAAACATCTAGAACATGTATCTAAGATAAATATAACTTTAATTTATATGTGATGTGCACATTTACAATATATTTTTAAGAAATTAAAGCAATATAACATGTTCATGTCTCCTAAATTTGCTGAGTTCATAGTTAATGAAGCCTGCACTTTCTAAGTATGGTTGTTTCAGGGGTAACATGGCACAGACATAAGGGAAAGCAGGAGTTCTGCTGAGATGTATCGTGAATAAAGAATTTTCAGACTTTTGCTCAGATGGTAGCAGCAAACCACACCTGTGGAATGGCCTACATAGCTGACCAGGGTACTCTGAGACAACCTCACCGTCTTCTCTCCCTCTTGATATCTTAATTAAATTCTTACTTTGAGTCAGGAACCATGCTAATTGCTTTCTTTACATTGTGTCACGTAAGATGAAGTACCATTGCCCACATTTTATAGAAGAGAAAATCGAGGTGTAGCACCCTCAGTCACACAGTTCAGGGTGGTTTTAGGACTTGTGTTCAATTCTGATGGCCATGAGCTCTATTGCTATTCCACATTCTTTTTCTTACAGGCAAATTTATTGATTTTCCTCAGGCTGAAAGATTGCAGAGGCTATGAAAATGCCTGTCGCTGAGCCAACAAGACACTAATTTTATACAAGTAACTATAAATATATCTCAAGCCTAGATAGGTCTCATCAATGTGACTCTTAAAAAAGTTTGATATTTATACTAAGAAACTGGACTTTTGCAGTAAAGTTACCTGGGCAGAGTTATCTAGCAAGAACTTTCTAATATAGCATCATGTTATTTTCAGAAAGCATTCCATTCCCAGGCTATACACGGAGAGATGAGCCATTTTCCAACCACCTCCTGTGCTAAATGGTCCTGATGCTGTCTGTTGTACCAATGTGGAAGGAAGGAGCTATGGTGGGGCACGTTTTATTGTGCCTAGGAGTAAGATGAATGATGGTTAAAACTGTAATAACCAGCATGAGTGCTAATTTTTATCTGCTTCCAACTTAAGGATTCCCACCCAGCAGTGATCTGATGAACAGGCTCCATTTACAAGACTTTTCTTGAAAATAAGTTATGAGGGTCCAAAACAAAGTATTTCTGTCTTTATTGCATAACAAACCATCATAAAACTTCAGTAACATGCTGGTCTAGGCTTGGCTGGTTTTGGAGGAACTCACTTTTTTTGTAGCTGTTTAGAGATCCAGGCTGGGCTTGGTTAGGGTGATTCTATCTGCTCATGTAACGCTCATATTTTCATCACTGCAGTGGCTTTGAATAGCCATGCTCATTTTCATAATAATGGCAGTGGGTGTGGAGCATAAGGGCAAACACACTACTTCTATTGAGCCCAGGGTCAGAAGTGACACACTGTCACCTCCAATGAATTCTGTTCCGCGTGTAAAGTCATGTGACAGAATATAAAATCTGTCAGCCCCACTCCGGATGGTGGGAGCATCCTGCAAAGCTAAATGGCAGTGGGTGCAGGCACAGAGAAGTTACACCACTGAGGGCGATCATGCCATCTACCAGAGACAGTGAACTGCTTTTGAAATCTTATGCCTGACAAAAATGGTGTCAAATTGGGAAATGTGTTACAGTTAAATATGAGTCTTAATCGCCTGTGTTGTTAAACTGCCTAAGGAGGAGGACGAGAGCAGGAGCTGAGTGGTGAGACCTCCTGACATGAGTGTCACTCTCCAGAGGTGCCTGCTCCTACCAGAGCCGAGACACTCAGACACCAGACAGCCAGGAGAGAAGAGCGCTGGGAAATGCATTCTATTTAAATCTAGGTCTTCGTTTCCTCCTTTGTTAAACTGCATTAAGCCTACCACATCGTGTCCCTGTGAGCACTGAATGAAGAAAAGCATGTGAAAGTCCCAGATAAGAAAGTGAAATGGACCTGATTCAAGGCTTCAAAAAGCTCCATCCTTCTTTCCACTAGGACTTTCCTATTTCCCCCATGATCCCATTTCAAAGATGTTCTCTCCTGGCATTGAAGACTCTCCTCCTGAGATTGGAAAATTCAATTATGAGACTCTATGTATATTCTATGTTTTAGTGTCAGTTTAGGCCCTCACATGCTACCATATGACAATTAAGACTATTCAAACAATAATTTTCCAGGAGCACAGCTGTTGTGTATTTCATTTAAGAACCTACATTCTTATTGTTCTTACTTTTAAAGTCCATTTCTCAGGAAACACTTCATGCACAGGACAATAAAGAATAGCAAATGACTATTAATATCTTAAGACTCATTAAATTCTGCTCAGTATTAAAATGTTTCGAACCTAGAGAGTTCAGGCTAGGAATGTTCACTTAACCTACCTTTAAATGGCAATATTTTAAGGGGAAGAGAAGTCAGATTTTGGTCAGGAAATGGTAAATAACAGCTGTTTCCAGAGGGTTGCTGTCTGTTCTCATTTTCCTTAGATATTTTTAATAAGTACCTCCTTGACTATAAGATTGGCTTTAACTTCAGTCTCAGAACAACTTTCCTTGCTTTTTTGGAGACAGTCATTGCCTAGGTGTCTGTGTTTTAAATGTTAGTGGAAATGGCAAACCCTCTGGAATCCAGCTTTACTAGGCCGTGTACAAACTGTGAAGTCGTACAGAAGTAGAAGCTTGCTGCATCTTTTGGGAGACTAGCTAGGCCACCTCGTGACCTGGGTGGGTTTGGGGGAATTGTTTTTTTTGGAGTTTGGGAGTGTGAGTAGGCTCCTGTCTGCTTTGCAGTTTGAGGTTGACTCTGGACTTGAGGAAGGGAGGTCGGCAGCAGAGAGCAGAGTAGGGCTCCCAAAGCCTGAAACACCATTCAGGGCTAGTTGGGAGGGGTCGTCAGTGGATGTCCTCTGCAATGGGAAACTGGAGCAGAGCCCATGCCAGTTTGTGGAAATATGTGGTAGAAATGTGGGCTCATACTGGGAAACAAGATTGAATCCAGGATCAAAACCCAGACCAAAATTTATTTACTGTGCCCAGAATACAAGGTTAAAGCTGGATTAGCAGTGTCCTCACACTGCTGCTGGCTGTGTCTGTGCTGTGATGTACAACCCACAGGCCTCCTGACGCTCCTTAAATAGAAGCGGATCTGCACGTGGGTGACTTCTCCTCTATGCAGCTCCACTTCTGATAGAAAGGATTTAGTGCCATTGATTCCTAGCACCAAAACCAAACTGAAAAGGTATCTACGGGCCTATGTCTGACCCAAGAACTAACAGGATCTTTGAATAAAACAGAAATCTGGGAGTGACTCTATAGAAGGGAGGCTGCTGGTGACCACAAGTGATGCTGAAACTCCCAGGGACAAGCAAAGTAGAAAACTGTTAGTAACCAGCACAAAGGGTCTGGAGGAGCAAGGGGACAAAAGGAAGCCTGAAGAGAGCAGGAGGTGAGCAACGGAGACCATCTAACATAAACGTCCGTCTGCAGGTGGCTGTTCCTGCTGGAACTGAGACCTGGGGAGACCCAGGAGAGAGCTGCATTGGCCTCTCGCTTTGCTCAGCTTCAGCTGGGGTGTCAGATGGGTGGGCCCAATCAGAACCCAGAAGGTAAGGCCACCATGATGACATCCACAATCAGAACCAAGGGCATAACATCGGGCAGAGAATGTGGAGGAAAAAGGCCATTAGCGAGAACAAGGGCAAGAAGATGAAAACGCTTCCATGACATAACTAGAAGGCCACTGAAAACCATTTGGTATACATGCTGAGACTTTTCTCCTTCAAACAATTACCTCTTTGCCTTTACCCATCTTCTGCTTCTGGAAGCTGAGGCCTAAGATGCAGTATTTCAAAAATGTATTCATATGGTTTTTTTGTTTTTTTTTTTTGTAGAGACAGAGTCTCACTTTATTGCCCTGGGTAGAGTGCCGTGGCGTCACACTGCTCACAGCAACCTCCAGCTCTTGGGCTTAAGCGATTCTCTTGCCTCAGCCTCCCTAGTAGCTGGG
>CAUYON010128372.1:0-29481 GCA_963573935.1 Arctocebus calabarensis | reverse complement strand
TCAGAAATATTTTGATCATACTGTTACAGATATCCTTCATGGCATTTCCTTGATCACTATATAAAGACATTAATACTCTACCTTTAATAAGTTTCGCCAGTACCCTGCTAAGATGCACCGGAGGTGTGTTCCCACTAATTGTCCTCCCTCCATCCTCCCCCCTCCCCTCCCTTCCCTTTCCCCTTTCCCCTCTGCCCTAATATGAAGCTAATTTATAGCTTTCATATGAAGGCTAAAACCCAATTATATTTGCATATTTTGAATCAGGCAAAAGCTTTATCACTAGGATCTATAAAGAATTCAAATTAATCCACATTAAAAAAGCCTACAATCCCATGTATCAATGAGCAAGAGACATGAATAGAACCTTCTCTAAAGAAGACAGATGAATGGCTAGTAAATATATGAAAAAAATGCCCATCATCCCTAATTATTATGGAAATGCAAATCAAAACCACCCTGAGATACCATCTAACCCCAGCAAGAATGACCCACATGACAAACTCTCAGATCTGCAGATGCTGGTGTGGATGTGGAGAGAAGGGAACACTTACACTGCTGATGGGACTGCAAACTAATACAACTTTTTTGGAGGAAAGTATGGAGAACCCTCAAAGTACTCAAGCTAGACCTCTTGTTTGATCCTGAAATCCCATTACTAGGCATCTACCTAGAAGGAAAAAAATCCTTTTATCATAAGGACACCTGCACTATACTGTTTATTGCAGCTCAATTTACAATCGCCAAAATGTGGAAACAGCCTAAATGCCCACCAATACAGGAATGGATTAACAAGCTGTGGTATATGTACAGCATGGAATACTATTCGGCCATTAAAGAAAATGGAGACTTTACAGCCTTTGTATTAACCTGGATGGGAATGGAACACATTCTTAGAAAAGCATTAGAAGAATGGAGAAGCATGAATCCTATGTACTGTATTTTGATACAAGGACAATTAATGACAACTAATGACATGGTGGGAGTGGGGGAAGGGGAGAGCAGAGAGAGAAAGAAGGAGGGAGGGGTGGGGGAAAAGGAAGAGCAGAGAGAGGGAAGAAGGGAGGGGGGTGGGGTTTTGGTGTGTGCCACACCTTTTGGGGGCAAGACATGATTGTAAGAGGGACTTTACCTAACAAATGCTATCAGTGTAACCTGGTTTCTTGTATCCTCAATGAATCCCCAACAATAAAAACACACACACACAAACACACACACGAAACCTTAAAGCAAGCAGGACAACATCAAGAAAAAAAAAAAAAGAAAGAAGGAAAGATCACAGGAAGCTTTTCCACTTGGAAAACGCTGGGAAGTTAAAAAAAATAATTCAATGGAAATAGGTATTTGGGCCACTAAAAGGCACTCAGATGAGGAAAACATTTTAACTATTCACAGGACTTTTTTTTTTTCTTTTTATTTCATATGGCCTTTCAGTGTGTCTGGGACCTTGAGGCCAAATTTTGCTTTTCTTAGCTCTGCTTTAAAATGTTTCTGAAAATTCTAGCTTCCTTTCTCAAACTCTGCCTCAAGTCTTCTCTCCCTGCATATCAGCCTATTTCTTCATCTAAAAGACAGCTTCAAGCAACTCCTTTTGGAAAATACCCTGCATGGATTCCTCGGCATGGGTACTAATTATTTTGAGCCACATTTGTTTGCTGTTTTTTACCTGGGGGGGTGAACTGCACTTCCATTCAAGCTGCCACAGGCCTGCTTTTGCTCCTAACCCAAACACATGTTGATTCTACCATAAGGTGAAGGCTTAGTGAGAAGAGCACAGTACACGTTTAGGGTTACTACTGAAAACTGAACAGGATGTCAGCCTTTGATAGTTTTCTTTGAAAAAAAAAAATCAACGTTTGAGTGAACGTAGAGGGAAAAATTTATACTCACTTGAGTAACTTGCTGCTGACTAGAGTGGTAAGAATATTATCAATGTGTGAATAATTTGGGTGATGCTGGAGGGTTATGTTTTACATTAAGAAACTCTCATGTTGGGTCAAGTATAAAAGGCAATTCCCTTGTAGTCAGGAGGCCAGGTACCTGCCATCAAATAGGGAGACTCCAGGTATAATCTTGACAAGCAAGTTGCTTCTCCAGAACTGCTTGTGAAATTTCTTTTATCTATTTCTCTTCCAGGACAATGAACTGCCTGATACATCAGTGATCATGGTGTTGGATGGCCTGTGGGCCAAGTCTACGAAGTGAGCAGCTGTATTGTGACTTTTTAGGGGCTCTGCAACTTCCTTTCTGCTCCCTGTGCTCTCCAAATATCTCCCCTGCTAATTCTGCAGGGGTCCTCACTTTCACTTGCAATACTTTCTCTTGCAAGTCTTAGGGTCCGAAAGAGCCTCCAAGGTCAGGTTCTTCTACTTTCTTCTCAGGGAAGGGATCTCCTCTGTAATGGAACCACTCCATTGCCTGAATTTGTTATGCTGTAATTATCCAAAAGAGGAATCATATCCAAAGATGCCAAACACATCAAGCAGTCGCTACCACTGTGCCTGTTTGCTCACGACACATGGTGTCTCTGAATCTTGATCTTCTTTCCAGCTAAGCACAGCCCCAGGGCCTGAGAATCCTCCCCAAGACAGTGCCCCATGAAGCTGGGGAAAAGAGGGATGCCTGCTTTCCATGCCAGCACTGTGGCTTAGAATCCTTAGCCTACATCAGTGTTACAAGGTGTGTATCTAGACAGGCCAGGATAGACATGTCACAGGGCATGTGGGCTTTCTTTAGTAATTTTTATAACTAAAATTTTTGTTTCTTTTTTACATAGTCATGGTTATAAGTACCAATTTTAACATGAAAATATATTTCAATATTATCATAAGCACTTGATACATATAATATTAAATGCATGCATAATGTTTCATATAATTGGATTATTTAACTATTTACTTTTCTTGTTTGTTTGGAGACAGACTCTTATTCTGTTGCCTAGACTAGAATGCGATGGTGTCATCACAGCTCACGGAAACCTCAAACCCCTTGGTTCAGGTGATCCTCCTGCCTCAGCCTCCTGAGTAGCTGGGACTACAAGGTGCCCACCACCAGGCCTGGCAAATTTTTCTATTTTTAATAGAGACAAGGTCTCACTCTTGCTCAGGCTGGTCTCCGACTCCTGAGCTCAAGCAAACCACCTGCCTCAGCTGACAGAGTGCTAGGATTACAGGTGCGAGCCACACCCAGCCTTAAGTTTCCTTTTGATTTTTTGCTATTATAAATACTATGTTATGAATATGACAAAATTATTTTCCTTAGGTTGACTCTCAGAAGTAGATTTATAGGGTCGTGAGCATTTTAAAAAAGACTCTTGCAACTGCTAGATTATGCAACTGCTTTCCAATGGATTATATCAATTTACACTCTCACTGTGCATTAAAAGACCTATTTCATCTACTCCTTGCTAATTTTGCGAATAATTTTAAGGTTTAGGCAGCAGTATTCATGGAACTGAAGTCGCTTTTCTGGGACACTTAACACCTGCCGTGTGGCGCGTGTGCTCCGCACTCTGGGGTCACACCCTCTTCTGCTGGGCTGTCCGGGCCGCCCAGGTCCCAGGGGCATTTGGAGCTCTTCCCAGCTGTACAGCCTTGGCCTGCAAATTTCCCCACTGTTAGGCCGGAGATCATGGTTCTGTTGCGAATACTGACGACTAACAGCTTGGTCCTCTGCTCCCAGCATCCCCTGTCCTCACCACCAACAGTGAGAACAACAGCTCTTGCTGCTGCTGCTCGCTGAGCACTGGTTCTGTGCTGGTGTGATTCACATTTCACTCAGTCCTCATGGAGCCCATTGAGAAGAGCGCGGCCACCCTCCACTTGCAAGTGAATGTCATTAGTTGAAACTCAAAGAAGCTCAGTATCCGAAGCTGAGGGTTGAATTGAGGCTCTACCTCTTTCTTTTGCCTGTTCTGTGTTATACTCATAAGCCGCTGAGCTGCCTAGCTCTGCTGGGCTCGGCCGTCCTTCTTCTCTGAAGCTGATCCAGGTTGGAGCCAGGGAAACGTAAGGAGCGTCAGCCTCGCAGCTGCAGCCCCTCTGGTGGCTGGATCACCGCTGGCCTTGTCTCAGTGCACACTGGATGACCATCTTCCGCCTTGTGGTGCTGCTGAGAAGACACTGGGGGACTAAGATGAGGGGTGCGGTTGCTGAAAGTGAGCCTTGGCAAGTTTGGAAAGGTTATGCAGGGCTGGGAATGCATTCTAGGTGTTTTCTCTCTGGGTCGTCAAATTTGCCTACTGCTTCTGCTTCTATCTTTTTCTTGTGCCCAAATCCCCATCTTGTTCTTAATTCCGGTGACAGTGTCTTTTCTTTAGTTTCCCGTGATGGATTCCTAGTCTTGATAATTCCCCAGTAGCTTAAGATTTGGCCATTATGTGCTGACAAGAAAAGGGGAGGGACACCAGAAGGAAAGATCTTGAGAATTTCAGAATAAAAGGTGGAGCATCTGGTGCAAGCTACATTCGGGGATGGGGAAACAGTTACTCAGACTCTACACTCAACACTGCGTCATGTGCTTGTGGGTGAGGCTCAGCTTGCTGGGATAGCCCTTTAACACCTGGGCTTGGCAATGGTTTCTGAAGTACGATGGAGATGTCAGAACTTCCTTGTCATAGGACAAGGAGCTGGAAGGCTCAAGGATGTGAGAATATGACACAGCCCATCACCTGACTGTATTTCCTAGTGGAGTCCAGAAGACATTCTTTTTATTCTGGTAAAAAGAAATGCACTACGAAGGGAGATACTCACACCTTTCATAAACTTGGGAGTGGCTATAATGCCTAAGCTGAGGCTCAGAGAAGTGAGTACTGTCCTCAAATTGGGCTGTCAACTGTCAAACACAGATAACGGGCCTGGGGAATAGCAGAGACTAAGTGGAAATTCCCAAGTACTTTTTTTTTTTTTTTTTTTATTAAATCATAGTTGTGTACATTAATGCAATCATGGGGTACAATGTGCTGGTTTTATATACAATTTGAAATACTTTCATCAAACTGGTTAACATAGCTTTCACAGCATTTTCTTAGTTATTGTGTTAAGACAATTATATTCTACGCCTAGAAAATTTCACATATACCCTTGTAAGATGCACCGTAGGTGTGATCCCACCAATTACCCTCCCTCCACCCAAGCACTCTTAATAAAGACGATGGTGCTTGCCCGAGATCCCTGTCCAGGGCCAGTGCACTCTTCTGTTGAAACATTGGATGCTAACAGTTCACAAATGTGTCTGTCATGGGAAAATGTCCTACCCAAGGTCACCCCTCTTCCCAGGCAGCTTTGGCTAAAAACTGGGAGATATGGGTGTACAAAGGCCTGGCCCCCCCTTGCCTTAATCTTGTGTCTCTCTGAAGCAAGTTCTGAGTCCTCTGTTGGCTGCATCGTATGTTACAAGTCTGTTGTATCCTCTGCCCAACCTTCCTCTCAAGCGCATCTCCCGCAAACACTTCCAACAAACCTCTGCCTGCAAGTCTTCTTCGCCCACAGAAGATGAGTGGTACCACAAGTGTCCTGGGAACCAGACTCTGAAATGGGATGTTGGAGCCAGACCACTGACCAGGCAACTGGCGATAAGACCCTCCTTGGCAGCAGGTGCAGGCTGGTTGGCTCCTAGCACGCTGGCTCAGCCAACTGTTAGAATTGTCACCAGTGGTGATGTGGGATGGGAGACAAATGGGAGGGGATGAGCTGTCTAATGTGGTATCTCTACCACCTAAGATGTATAAGAGAAATGATTCTCTGAGGACAATAACATTGTGCGACTATGGTTGAGTTCCACTGATGAGCCGAAAAGAGAAAACAGCAGTCTCCAGTAATTAATGCCAGATTCGAGGTAAGATGCGAGCACCAGAGGGCCTGCTTGGTAGCATTTATGGGAACTGACTGCCAGTGATGGTAGCCAAACTGCAGACAGAGTGAAGGATTAGGCTCAAAACCCAATCATAAAAGTAATGGAGCTTCATGCCAAGGTCAGCGTGGTACCCTGTGATTTAGGATGGGGCTACCTGGGTATATGTATTGGAAAACTTTGAACTTTCAAATTCTCTGAAGCCACTTGGGCTGCAGAAGAGAGCCCTCATTTTTGTCAGAAGATAATGGAACCCTGTTATTGAAGAATATGCAGAAGACTCAAATCCATGACAATGCTTGCCTGCCAATTACCTGCCTGCTCACCCACCACCACCTCCCCTTCTATAACTACACCAATAACCAAGATCAAACCCCAACCAGGCCCATACTAGCCTGGCAAAGGGGGAGACACTGAACACAGAGGGAGCTGTGGCCGGCCGGTATGCTTGGGGTTGGTTTCTGAAGGTGCTAAATCAAGGGGGAGAACATAACATTGAATGAGAATTTGTTGAAATGGTGATAACCATTTGTGGTACAGGATTTAATGGCCTGTCAAGGAACACAGAGACATGCTACTGAGAGCTCCTGGCAGCTTGGAAAAAGCAATGGTCACACTAAGTGAATAAGAAAGTACAGGAGCTGCCAGGGCAGGTGCTAGAGGAAAGGACCCTAGGGCAGAAGTGAAGGAGCACATGCGGGTGGGAAGACTCAGCAGCTACACCTCCCCTGACCAGGACAGCAAGGCACCTGTGCCCCTGAGACACTCAGAGCTGTCTTCTTTCCCAGCTGGGGTTAGGGATGACAGTGGAGAGGCTCCTACAGAACCAGGCTTTCTCTGAACAGTGGGGTGGCAAGTCAGCAGTGCTTGGACATTGACAGCCAGCTAGGTACAGCTGCTGCAGTAGCAGGAGGGCCAGGGCAGTGCCCAGGGAGGGCTGACCTGCTCCCTGGAGGGTCAGGGCAATGCCTGGGGAGGCTGATTTGCAGGGAGCTGTGAGACGCGGCTGCACTACACAGGCCAGGACAAGCGCGGGCCGTGCTCAGGATAGCCACTGGCAAGGCTCTTGGGGCTTCTGTGCCCAATGTTAACAATAACATATAAAAGCAGCAGCCACGGCCCGGGAGGCGGGAGTTTGGATCTTCCGGGCAGGCAGCCTGCGTGGAGAGGCAGAGCTGCTGATGGAGGTGAGGGAATTTGAAACAAGTGGTCGAGGAAGGGACCACCAGCACTAGCTATGGCCTCTAAATTATGCCTGAATTGTCCACTCGGTGTGGAGGAGAGGAGAGGTCAGCTGATTAAGTTTGTGAACTTGCCCTAGAAGAAGTGCTACATACCTGGTTGCTGAATGTCACTGCAGTCACCCGATGGCCAAGGGGCACCTCAGAAGTGACCATAGTGATGTTCAGCAAGGAGGTGTGGAGCATTTTTCCTAAGATGAGTTCTCCGACTCACACAATGGTGAGTTCCAAAAGTCCTTTGAAGGGCGGACTGTGCGCTGGTGTCAGAGCCCAGCTTCCCGGGGGCCCTTACTTGGTAGGTGACCCCAGTGATGTTTGGCAACGAGGTGTGTAACACTTTTTCTAGGCCAACTTAATTGTATGCACGGGTTCCCGGGCAGTGGCCTGTAGTTTGGAATTGTTAGTGAGGGGTCTAGCAGGAACGGGACTAAAGGACTGGCAAGAAGGACACCAGGCAATTGGCATGCGGAACCCCGTGGGTGTGGCACAAAGTGTGTGTATCTCTAAGTCCTTGTAAGTGACGTCCAGAGGGAACACGCCACAGGGCACTCTTCCCAGACAGGGGAAAGTTCTGCCCCGCTGTCTGCACGCCAGCCGGCCGTTCTGCTCAGCACTCCGCAGAGCGCGGTGGGCCCGTGGCAGAAGGAACCGAGGCTGACCCTGCGCGAAGTATCCCGGGTCCCTCCCACTACGTCCTGCGTGGCTCCTGCCCCTCTTCTGTCCAACCTGCCAGCCCCGTGGGGGTCGGTCAGCTGCACCTGCCCTTCGGCGGGAGGCGTGCATCCATCCTTCTTGCCAAGCGAAGCGTGCGCAGCCTGGAGGGAGCTCTGCCTGCCTGCGGCCGCCCGCCTCTACACCGCATGGCCACATCCCCCTTATTCCGCCTGCAAATCGTCCCAGGCCAAGACACCCGTTTTATGACAAAGAGATGTGAAAATAGGATCACCATGCGCTTCATGACCTGGAAACACAGAAACAGCCTGTCGGGGGAGCAGTAGACCGGCTGCAGCTGAGTGTGGCTGGAGACACGTGGACTGGTCACCTCTCTACTTTGGGGAAGCGCCACTTGCACGGACCCGGTGGCGCAGGCGCAGAACTTCACTCCCCACCCCAGTAGCTGGGTTACATGGGGACAAACAGAGGAAGCAGGGCATCCCCACAGGCACACTTGAGGACCCAGGTAGGGAGTCTGTGCTTCATGTTACAGTGACATGTAACATATACAGTCGTCCCTTGACATGGGCAGGGCTCCCAAGGTTATGGAGATCTGCAGATGCTCACGTCCCTGATATAAAATGAACATTTGTGTGACTTACGCAACCCCTCCAAACTTGAAATCACCTCTGCATTAGTTATGACAGCTGATGCTACATGCTATGGAGTTAGGTGTATTTTAAAATTTGTATTAGTTTTTACTGTTGTATTATTACCTTCTATTTTGTTTCCGAGTATTTTTGACTGTGGATGATTCAATCTGTGGGCACAGAACCCATGGATGTGGAAGGCAGACTGCAGGCACATGTCATGTAGAATCTGCACATTCGGTGTATGTGCTGACACCCATGTGACTGCCACGCTGTAAGCTCACATGCAAGATCCGCAGATTGCAAATTTGCCTTCCATTTAAAGCACCGTTACATTGGTGCCATTTTAATCATTAACATTAGTAAGAGGCCAATTATACTCTTGAAGAGTAAGCTGTTTCATGAGAAAATGACAAAAAGATACATGTAATCACTGTGATGCCAGTTTACCATCAGATAAGGTGTGCGGTAATCCTTTCAGCAAGCTTAGCTTTTACATATTAATGGCAGCGCTGGAGAGTGGGCGATGTAGCTGCAGTGTCACGGAGACCTCTCAGAGCAGAAGTGCCTCTGCTGCTGGGTCTGGTTACCTGCAGGTGCTGGGAGACGCTGCGGCTCCATGGGCTCCTCCCTGAACACAGCTGGGTGGCTTTTTTTTTTTTTTTTTGAGACAGAGTCTCACTATGTTGCCCTTGGTAGAGTGTCCTGGCATCACAGCTCACAGCGACCTCAAATTCTTGGGCTTAAATGAGTCTCTTGTCTCCACCTCCCAAGCACCTGGGACTATAGGCGCCTGCCACAACGCCCAGCTACTTTTTGTTGCAGTTGTCATTGTTGTTTAGCTGACCCAGGCCAGGTTCGAACCTGCCAACCTTCGTGTATGTGGCCACCACCATTTCCACTGTGCTATGGGCTCTGAGCCTAGGGGTGGTTTTTAAAAAGCAATGCTGGATAGAAATTAATAAACAGGAGGGGGAAAAAGTCATTTAGATATTTGGCAACATTTGTGTGACAATAAGTATGGGTCGCATATATAGTAGATTTACTCACAGAAAAAGAACAGCAGTGCTTCTTTCTCTCTCTCTCTTCCTTCCTTCCTTTTCTTTCTTCCTTCCTTCTCTTTCTTTCCTTCCTTCCTTCCTTCCTTCCTTCCTTCCTTCCTTCCTTCCTTCCTTCCTTCCTTCCTTCCTTCCTTCCTTCCTTCCTTCCTTCTTTCTTTCTTTCTTTCTTTCTTTCTTTCTTTCTTTCTTTCTTTCTTTTTGAGACAGATCTCACTATATTGCCCTTGGTAGAGTGCCATGGCATCACAGCTCACAGCATTCTCAAACCCTCGGGCTTAAATGATTCTCCTACCTCTGCCTCCCAAGTAGCTGGGACTATGGGCGCCCGCCCCAACACCCAGCTATTTTTCGTTGCAGTTGTGGGTGTTGTTTAGCAGTCCTGGGCCAGGTTCAAACCCGCCACCTTTGGTGTATATGGCTGCTGTCATAACCATGCTATAGGCACCAAGCTGCCTCTCTCTCTTCCTTCCTCCATCTCTCCCTTCCTCCTTCCCTTCCTTCATTCCTTCATTCCTTCCTCTCTCTCTCTCTCTCTATTTATTTATTTATGGAGAATGAGTCTCACTTTTTCACCCAGGCTAGAGTGCCATGGTGTCATCATACCTCAAACTCCTGGGCTATAGCAATTCTCCAGCCTCAGCCTCTGGAGAAGCTGGAACTACAGGTGCCTGCCATAATGTCCAGCTAATTTTTCTACTTTTAGTAGAGATGGGGGTTTCACTTTTTGCTCAGGCTGGTCTTGGATTTCTGAGCTCAAGAGATCCACTGGCCTTGGCCTTCCAGAGTGCTAGGAGGACAGGCCTGAGCCATAGCTCCTGGCCTGTTCTTAAGCAAATGTTTAACCAGCTGACAAACATAGTAGAACATTTAGAACTCCAATTCCAATGGTCAAGTTGCCATCTATGGGTCTCTGAGATGCTAAAATGTATTTAGAAATGGGCTGTAAGACACAGTGTGTGGGTGCTTCCTCAGTATAGGCCAAGGGTGTGGGATGAGTGGGAGCTTTGGCGATCCCTTCTACACTACGGTGCTTCCCAGGGTACAGGCAAATACAGTAGCAAAGAAAAGCAACCTGTTGGTTAAAGGAAGTGAACAATTTAATTTACGTGAATAATTAATTTAATTATTAATAACTCATTAATAAGTCCACAGACCAATTCCTTTCATGGTTAAACAGTTAAGGTTGTTTTCATCTTTTCTGAAGTGTGAACTGGGAAACCATTGAAAGATGTTAGTTCTTGGATGTCTGCTGGATGAAACATCTACTTTCCCTTCTAAGCTTGAAAATTAGAGAAAGCAACTTAAATATCAATCATAGTGAAAAGATAACTAAAAATGTGGAAATTACTCAACAATGAAAATAAGGACCAACACTGCTAAATCTCACAACTACAACCTTAAGCAAAAGAAAGACAGAAAAGAATAGACACTACACAATTACACTTAAGACAGTTCAGAAATGGGGACGGCTGAATTATATTGTTTAGGATCACACCTAAGAGGTGGAATTGTAGGAAGAAACCAGGGAGCATCACAGAACTCAAGATGGCGCTGACTTCCTGAACTCGGCGGGGAAGAGGTTATGATTGGGAAAGGCCCGCAAGGCTGCTAAGGTGCTTACACTCTCTTTTTTAGCCCAAATGGTAGCTACATGCTGTTTGTATAATATGTATTACCCAGAACTGTCTGATTTTAACATGCTATCCTTTTAAAAATAAAGTAAATAAGCTCGGTGCCAGTAGCACAGTGGTTACCGTGTCAGCCACGTACACCAAGGGTGGTGGATTCGAACCTGCCCTGGGCCAGCTAAACAATGACAACTGCAACAACAAAAAATATAGCCAGGTGTTGTGGCAGTCACCTGTAGTCCCAGCTACTTGGGAGGCTGAGGCAAGAGAAATTGGTTAAGCCCAAAATTTTGAGGTTGCTGTGAGTTGTGAGCTGTGATGCCAAGGCAATCTACTGAGGGTGACATAGTGTGACTCCGTCTCAAAAAGTAATACTAATAATCATAAAAATAAACTAAATAGTCTCGGCACCCATAGTTCAGCGGCTAGGGCACCAGCCATATTCACTGGAGCTGGTGGGTTTGAACCCAGCCCAGGCCTGTCAAACAACAATGACAACTACAACAAAAAAATAGCCAGGCATTGTGGTAGGCGCTGTAGCCCCAGCTACTTGGGAGGCTGAGGCAAGAGAATTTCTTAAGCCTAAGAGTTTGAGGTTACTGTGAGCTGTGATGTCATGGCACTCCACCAAGGGTGACATAGCGAGACTCTGTCTAAAAAAAAGAAATTAAAAATAAAGTAAACTAAATGCAGAATACAAATGTCTTCATACAATAACTAAGAAAATGACATGAAGGCTATGTTGAACAGTTTGATGAAAATCCTTCAGATTGTATATGAAACCAGCACATTGTACCCCATGATTGCACTAATGTACACAGCTATGATTTAATAAAAAAATTTTTTTAAATGTAAATAGGAAGTTTTCCATTCTTTTGTGAGATCTTCCATTTCTTTCAACAATGTTTTGCAGTTTTTTGTGTAGAGGTTTTTCACCTCTTTGGTTACGTTTATTCGCAGACATTTTATTATTATTTTTCTAGCTATTGCAAATGGAATTTCCTTCTTGATTTCTTTCCAGCTTGATTTCTTTCTCAGCATTATTGATGTATAGAAATGCTACTAATTTTTGCACATTTATTTTTATAGCATGCAAGTTTACTGAATCTATTAACCAAATCTAAGAGTTTTTTTAGGGGATTTGTAGGTTTTTCTAGACTTAATATCATGTCATCAGCAAAGAGGGACAGTTTGACTTCCTTTTCCCCCATCTTAATGCCCTTTCTTTCTTTCTTTCTTTCTCTTGCCTGATTGCTCTGGCTAGGACTTCCAGTACTATGCTGAACAGGAGTGGTGACAGTGGGCATCCTTGTTCCAGTTCTTAGAGAGAATGCTTTCAACTTTCCTTCATTCAGTATGATGTTAGCTGTAGGTTTGTCATGTATAGTCTGTACTATTTCCAAGTATGTTATATTCCTTCTATGCCTAGTTGCTGAGAGTTTTTACCATAATGGGATATTTAATTTTATCGAATGTTTTTTCTGTATTCTGTTGGAATGGTTTTTGCCCTTCATTCCGTTAGTGTGTTATATCTCATTTATTGATTTAAACATTCTCTGCTCATGGATTGGAAGAATCAATATCATTAAAATGACCACATTGCTCAAAGCAATCTATAGATTCAATGCGATCCATGTCAAAATACCAACGTCATTCTTTTCAGAATTAGAAAAATATCCAAAAATTTATATGGAATCAAAAAATAGCTTGAATAGCTAAAGCAATCCTGAGTATAAAGAACAATGCTTGAGGCACTGATATATTACAAGGGTATAATAACCCAAACAACATGGTAATAGTATAAAAATAGACCTGGTAATAGTATAAAAATAGACCAATGGAACAGAATAGAGAACCCAGAAAATAAAGCCAAAGAAAACTTCCTTTGGGAAAAAGACACCCTCTTCAATAAGTGGTACTGGAAAAATTGATTAGCCACATGCAGAAGAATGAAACTGGATTCCTATCTCTCACCATATACATAAATCAGTGCAAAGTGGATTAAAAATTTAAAGGTGAGACCCAAACTATAAAAACTAGAAGAAAACCTAGAGAAAAATCTCCTGGACTTTAGTCCAGGCAAAGAATTTATGTCTAAGCCCTCCAAAGCACTGGTAACAAAAATAAAAATCGACAAATGGGACTTAATTAAACTAAAAATCCTCTGCAGAGCAAAGGAAATAACCAACTATGTGAAGACACTATCTATTGAATGGGAGAAAATATTTGCTAACTATCCATTCAATAGGGTAATAATAACCAGACTATACAAGGAACTCAAACAACTCAACAGGAGCAAAACAAATAATCCCAAAGTGGTCAAAGGACATGAATAGACATTTCTCAAAAGAAGACACACAAATAACCAACAGGTTTAATCACCAGAAAAATGCAAATCAAAACCACAGTGAGATATCATCTTACTCTGGACAGAATGGCTATTATTAAAAAGACAAAAAATAACAGATGTTGGCAAGGAACTGAGAAAAGGGGACTCTTATGCACTGTTGGTGGGAATGTAAATTAGTACAACCATTATGGAAAACAGCATGGAGATTTCTCAAAAAACTAAAAATAGATACCATTTGATCCAGCAATGCCACTACTGGATATCCATCCAGAGTCGAATAAATCGCTGTATTAAAGGGAAGCCTGCACTCTCCTGTTCACAGCAGCAAAGATGTGGATGCAACCGAAGTGCCCATCAATAGATGAATGGTTAAAGAAAATGTGACATATATACACAATGAAATTTGGCCATAAAAAAGAATGAAATCCTGTCTTTTGCTGCAATGTGGATGGAACAGAGGCCATTATCTTAAGTGAAATAGGCCAGGCACAGAAAGACAGATGTCACATACTCTCGGTTACATGTGGGAGCTAAATAATTTTGATTACTTAGACGTAGAAACAGTAGAAAGATAGATAATAGAGCCTGGGGAGGGTGAGTGGGGGAGGTGGAGGTGGAGAGATGGGTTGAGGGACAGAACATGAGTTATACAGAAGGAATGAATGCAACGTTTGACTATAGTTAAACAAAAATGTGCTGTACTGGGGGAGGGCACCCGAAATTCCTTGACTTTATCACCATACATTATATACATGTAACAATATTTCACACGTACCCCACAAATTTATACAAATTGACAAATAAATCGATACATTAAATTAATGGGATCGTCCTGATGGAATGAGTGCCTCTCTGAGCGTTTATCAGCCTCATGCCCCTTCCTCCTCATCCAAAGCAACCCGAACATGAACGTGGCGTGTGTTCTGTCCTTGTATTGTTAACTTGACTACACACGTGTAGACGTGAATAACCCTTTTTTTTGTGGATTTCTGAGCTTGCAGAAATTCTTTGCTTACGTGTGTTACTCTGGCACCTTGTTAGTGACATCTGTCTGTGTTATAAACATAAAACAGGCTCTGCCTCTCTACACCTCCGTTTCCTCATCGGCAAAGACAATCCTGTTTATAAAGCTTCTGACACACAGTAGAGGCTGTATGTGTTTAAGTCAGAGATCTAGTTCGCTAGATTTGCCTCCTGCATGAAGCGTCATCAGATGAGCATTTCTGCATCCATTTCACCACAGGTGACATTTAGGGGTTTCCAGATATTCAGAATTACAAGCAAGGTTGTAAGAAATAATATTTCTGCCTTTTAAAAACATTTATTTGGCATGTCCCCAGGCCAGCAGGGACCAGCATGTCTTCTGCTACGGCTTTGGGGTGGGTGGCAAGGAAGTCCCAGAACAGGCCGTTTCAAGCACCTGCCACACTCTGAAAGCCAGCAAGGCCGCCCGAGGCGGGGACTGCAGGTGGTTAGGAAAGCCCAGGGCTTTTAAGTGTGAGACTCAAGAGAAGATGAGGAAGGGGGATTTATATAATCAGTGTTAAATGCTTTGTTTACTTCCTCTCCTTGACGCAATGGCATGTCTTTATCTTCATCTTTCAGATGAGGAAATGAGGCTTGAAATGTTAAAGAACCTGGGTCAGATCACCAAGGTTCTAAGGAGAGGAGCTAAATTCAAAATAACTACTGAAAATTGAAAGCAATAAGGTCAGAGAAAAAACGGTCACCAGTTGACCTCTGAGGCCATGCATACAGTAATGAACTCCATCTAGCTACTTCACAATGTGCACGCAAGTCAAAACTGAATGGTGTACACCCTACATATACACATAGTCAATTAAAAATAAAAACATAATGATAATTAATCCCCTCCTCTCGAAGAAAAGAACACAAATGTGGCTATCCTAAGGCCATGTCCCAGGGCTGGTGTCAGTGACCATGGTGGTGAAAACCTTTATCACCACAGATTGTGTTTGTGTGCACAAACCTTGGGGATTGTTGGCCTAAGAAAAACAAAAAAGTAAAAAGCAAAACCAAACCAAACCTCTAGTTTACCTCCGAACAGGCAGGAAAAGGGATCACTGGATCACCCTGAAGGTCTATAGCCTGTAGAGATCCCCACAGCCACCTGAGGAGGTGTCCCCTCCAGACGACCATGGGCCTCTATCAGCATCTTTGCCCAACTCTGCCCTTTGCAAAGGCCCTGTGGTGCTGGGGCTTTTGAGGGGGATGGGGAAGAGGGAAGAACAGGGATGAGAAAAGGATGTGCTACCAAGATGATTTCTGAAAGTTGACAGCCGCCAAACACACGGTGTCTCTGGCAACACCTGTTGAGTCTGCGGCGGCGGTGGAGGGAGTCGGATGAAGAAGGACAGCTGTCCACATGCCAACAGCAGCGGGACGCTGTGCTGGGCTTGTGCTGTGCCAGCAGAAGAGAAGCCAAACTCGCTGGCCTGGATTCAAATGGCTGGGCGTCCACTGGGTTTGCCAGCAAAAAAGCCGGGGAATACATTTGCATTAACACTGCCCAGCCACCTCCCTGCTCACGCAGAAGCCGTCCCCTTCCTGGAATGTCATCTTCAGGCTGCTTTTCAGAACCTGGACTGCGGTGAAACACGAGCTAAGCCAGCTGCTGCCCGAATGCCTTGAAGGAAGCCGGCATCCACAGAAGGGAGAAGACAAAAACTCCGGTTTTGGCAGTTGGCTAGAAAAATGTGCTGGGTAATTTTACTGTTTGTGCATGTGAAAAGAAAGAATGGATGGGGTTTTGCATTTTATCTCATGCAAGCATTATACTCACCCAGACCCTTCCTTTATTGGAACATCTTGAAATTGGGGAATTCTCAGCAAAGCTGGGAGCCTTTTTCAATGGCGGTGGGATGTCAGGGGCAAAGTGGATCTGCTGGCGAAATGGCTTGCTAAGTTGGAGAAGGGACAGATACGTCTAATTTCTTCTTATCTTTCTTCAAGGCTCCAGCGAGATCCTCAAGGAATAAGAAGTCTCGGATCTGGATGAGGAAGGTTTTCTCTGCACAGACTGTTTGTGGATTAGAAAAGACAAGGAAAAATATACAGCAGATGTCATTTCAGCCACCTGTGCCGGCACCCAGGAGGCGGTCGTGGGTAAAGCCCCAGGGAGAAGCAGCTCTGGGGACCATGGTTCTGACAGCCTAATTCCCCCAGAGAGTGCTGAGTGACTGGGCCTGGGAAAGGGACATCTCCCTGTTCCTCTTCCTGACCTTCCAACATTGTGCACACACACTCCAAAACTGCATTTCTTGAACGAGGCTTTCATTTCAGTGCCATCTTTGTGAAGGCAGATAATTATCACTTGCTCTTGATTCCTTTCTAAACGATTTTTTAGTAGCTTATGGGTGAAACAATTAAGCAACATCAGAAGTTCCCAGATAAACCACGTTTTGAGTCAAAATTTTATTTTAGGAGTCTGTCTTCCAATTACACTAATATACATGCATAAAGGTGTACAGAGAAAGATGTTCACTACAGTACCTTATTTCACATTCATAACAGCAATAGACTGCGCAGAGCCTTGCAGCCATCCACGGGCATATTCCTTAGACAGTACAGCCATGCAGATACCACCGTCCAGTTGTTAAGAAGAGTACGTTGGTTGGGGTAGCGCTTGTGGCTCAGTGAGGGCACCAGCCCCATATACCGAGGGTGGCAGGTTCGAACCCAGCCCTGGCAAAACTGCAAAAAAAAAAAAGAAGAAGAAGAGTACATTGGTTCCATATGCATAGATGTGGGCTAATTTCCAAGATGTATTGAGAGCAAAAAGTGAGGCATAAAATAATACGTGCAGCATGCTAACAGTTGTGTTTTTAAAAGAGAAATCTGCTTCTCTGCATGTACACATAGACTGTCTAGAAGAACAAGCAGAAAGCACCTTGCAGTGGTTACCTCTGGGAATGGGAGCCAGGTGATTGGAGATGAAAGATCAAGATTTTATTGTGTGTTTTTATACTGTTTGAATTTTTTTCTATTACCATGTACATGTACCCCATTGTCAAGAAATTAAAAAAACTAACTTAATAAAATAAATTTATTTTTAATCTCTAAATTGAATATTAGAATTTCAATTGCTAATTGTTTTCAACTAGTTGTGTGTGATGTCACACACCCTTGACTGTAACTACAGATCAGTAATGGTCAATACATTTTTCTTTTTTCTTTTTCAGACAGGGTCTCGCTCTGTTGTCGGGCTAGCAAGTAGTGATGTCGTCGTGGCTCACAGCAACCTCAAACTCCTGGGCACAAGTGATCCTCCTGCTTCAGCCTCCCCAGTAGGTGGGAGTACAGGCATGCACCCCCCTGCCTGGCTAAATTTTCTATTTTTTGTAGAGGTGTGGTCTTGCCCTTGCTCAGGCTGGTCAATGACTTTGACTGGCTACTGAAATTATAGAAAATATGAGTCAAATTAGTTCAAAGAGCCATTATGAAGTATAAATTGAGAGATTTCTTCTCAACCACATAAATCAGCTCAGATTAATTGTCGCTCACTGTCAGTGAAATGAGGTTGCTTTTAAGGGCTTAATTGCCATAATTTTGCGATAGCATTTTGGTCCCCAGGCCCTTCTATTGAATTTGAAAAGCATTTGGATGCTTTCAGCTTATAGTTATTTTTGTATATACATACGCAAATGACTCCATTTACACAAAATAACAGGAGGAACTGCTGAAGATTTTCACAGACTCAAGAGTCTGCTTGAAATGTTCTTCTACCTTCCCAGGAAAATGCTCTCCCCCTCCCCCAATCCTCCTCTCCCGCTCTCCCTCTCTCCCTCCCTCACCCTCTCCCTTTGTCCCTCCGTGTATGTGTGTGCACGTGAGTGTGTGTTCATGTGGGCGTGTGCACATGTGTGTGGGTCACGTGTGTATGTGTGCCGCGGGCACGTGCTTCAGAGGGGGAGGAGCCAGCTGACGGGGAGGAGCCAGCTGACGGGGCGGCCCTTCTCCACTTCTCACTGTGACGTTTTCCGCAGTGATGGGTGAAGTCAGATGCGCATTCTCAGGACACAGCTCCTGACGCCGGGGTGAACCCCGACCGTGAGCTCCAGCCGGCTCTCTGCCTGGCAGAGTGTACAGAACAGAGTAGACGATCAGCAGACAGAAACGTATCCTATAGGATTTCTTTTACGGCTACCTGGTCACCATGAATCATGCCAGGGTTACAGAGTTTAGGATTTGAAGACGGTCAGAACAGAAAATATAAAAGAACTCGCAATGACTGGATTGAGACGCGCTCACAGTGAAAATGAACGCAGTGGTTGTTACCATTCTTAATTTATGAACGTCTGTGTACAAGGTGAAGTGAAAGCAAGTCTGCCCTGGAAAGCACCATGACAGATCACTATCCCCTGGCGCTGAATTAACCCGCTGGATACTGTGTGTTTCAAGTTCATTTGTGTGTCATTACACAAGGACATTTTTATCACTGGTTATGAGTCATCCAACTTTATACCTTCGTGTATAGAATAGTCATTTCTCCCAAAATATAATACTTGAAGTAAGATTTTCTTGTCCATGTTCCTTTGCTAAAATAAATTTTAATGTGTGAGGTAGGAAAGGCAATTTACAGGTAACATTGTCAGTTTGCAGTATCTAAGGAAAACATTGGAATACTTATTTCACAAAGAAAAATCAAGAGCCATTCAAATTCTTTCCTGCTTGTTAAAGGAAAAGAAGAGTTTACGTCATAACTCTGCTAGTAGAGGGCACATAAGTGTCTTGGTGTATTTCACATGGAAAATAATTATCAAGTAGCCACCTTAATTGAACTTAGGCGAGGTGTCAAGAATTATCTTTCATAAGCTTTTCATCTTGGGCAGATTCAAAGGTTTTCAGTTACCGACTCTATCTTCATTCTAACCATTCTTTTCTTTGCATATTCTTAACTCTTTTGCGTTGACTTGTAAATCAGCATTTTATCTTTTTTTATTGATAATATGTTGCCTCAAACATGGGCGCTGTCTTATAGGTGTATATTTTTTCTCTGCAATGAGACCATAACTTCCACAAGGGCAGGTGCGTGTGATCGGAGAGTCCCGAGTCTGGCCTTCTGCAGTTCAACTCTGCAGGGATGGTGGGCTTACTGTTGCTTGGCAGGCTTTCACTTCTCCCTCATGTGCAAACCCTTCCCAACTTACTTCTTACTTGCTAGGTGAGTGTTAGGAACACACAGGAAACAAACTGATATACTAGTCTGAATAAGCAACTTGTGATGGAAAGGTAAATCTATTGCTTCAAAAATAACGAACTATTCATGAAAGCAAAAGTGAAGTGGTTTCTGCATTATCCAATCCCTGCTGTTCTTAATCAGAAACTATTATCATCTGATTAAAACTACATTCTCTACGAAAAAGCAATATTTCTAAGTAGATTCCAAATGCCCGTAACTTAAGAAATGTTGGATCATTTTGTCTCATAGGAGAAATCTGCTGGTCTGGTTGATCTTTGTGCATTTTTATAAAGTGCATTAACTCTTCCATTCATTTTATTCTCCTGTAAATCCAAAGGGTTTTAAGCAGATACATGTCATTTTATAAGCCGCATTATATTTACTGTTATTTTCAACTTGGGTTTCACTTTTGGTAGTGTTACATTTGGCTATAATATATAAGGAAAGCTGTCCTGGGGTTTATAACCAAGAGGCAGAATTCTGCCGTCCTTTTAAGGAAGTTCACCAGCCCTGTGGCTGCACCCAGGTTCCTACCCTTCCTCATAGCACAGGTGTCAACAAGGGCAGTCGGATCCCTGGCTATCCCACCACATGACCATGTAAACCTTGGCAAGTTTCCTAACTTTCCTTAATTTCCTCATCTATAAAATGAAGGTCATAAAGATCATGAGGCTTCAGTAAGATAATGAATGGCAAATACTTAGGACTGTCTCAAGTTCACATCAAATAGTCAATAAATGTGAGCAGCTCTGATTAACAGATGCTCCTCTGAATCGTGATTCAACTCTCAGAAAGGATGACTCTGCTCTCCAAGCCCAGCTCACTTCTCTGGTGCCAGATGTCCTCTGATTCTGTCCCCCTTCCTTTAGGCGGGTGAACCCCCACAAATCTGCAAGTGAAGGGAAGCCAGCGTACAGCAGCATTTATGGAAATACAGTTGTCCTCGGTGTCCACGGGGTGCCTATTTGTTCCGAGACCTCATGGATACCAAAACCTGTGGATGTCAAGTCCTTGAAATAAAATGGTATAAAGTTTGCACATTACCTATGCACATCCTCTTGCGTACTTTAAATTGCTTCTATATTAACTTATAATACCTAATACAATGTAAGTGCATTGTAAATGGTTGCCACACTGTATTTTAATATCTGTATTATTTTTTGTGGTATTATTTTTGGTTTTATTCTCAGGTTGATTGAATTTGCAGATGTGAACCTCACAGATTTGGAGAGCCAACTGTACTTGCAAGAAGCAAATCTTTGAGGAGCAACAAGCTCATTGCTGTGTGATGCTTGGGTTTCAAGGTACAGGACTTTCTTGGAAATCACACCAAGGGTCTTTGGGTGCTGCTCCTCTGGGTGACGTCTGAGGTAGAGTTCTAGCTCTGAATCCTACTCCATGTTCATATTTCTCTATTAAGACCTCTGTGATTTTCTAGCTTGCTACATGCCTTTGTGCTCGTCTTCCAGTCCCAGGGAGGCTGTCACTTGGGTGGGAGCTCTGCCCGTCCTTTCCCAGGGCTTTGAATGGTGTCGTGTGGACTGAAGACACACAGATATAACTTCAAATCAGCAGAGCTGAAAAGCTCTCCAGCACCAGACTGTAGGAAGCCCATGTCATTGACATGGAGTCACGTGGTTAACCTGCTAGCACGTGGGTTTGACACTAAGGAACGGAAACCTGTAGGACGGTTCAGAGCGGGGCAGAAAAAAACCCTGAAAGTGGATCCTGGAGCCTCTTGATCTTCTTGTCCCGATTTGCTGTTCCTGAGTCTTTTTTTAAAAATAATTTTATTAAATCATAATTGTGTACATTGGTGCAACCATAGGGCAGAATGTGCTTCATATACAATCAGAAATATTTTGATCGTACTGTTAGAGATAGCCTTCATGGCATTTTCTTGATCACTATATAAGACATTGATACTCTACATTTAACAAGTTTCACCAGCACCCTGCTAAGATGCACCGTAGGTGTGATCCCAACAATTGTCCTCCCTCCTCCCATCCTCCCCCTTCCCCTCCCCTCCCTTTCCCTTTTCCCTGTATTCTTCCTTGTGCTTTCACAAAGGAAGGAAGGTTGAAGAAGGGAAATGTGCTCTTATAAAGTAAGGATGTTTTCCTTCTCTTGGATTTATAGTGAATGTTTCTTTCCCTGGATAAAGACTTTGACATATCATTTAAGTTTGCTTGGAGGTGAAGAACTGAAAGTCCCTTGAAACTACAAAGGTAATTCTGATCCTCATAATAGTCATTATAATATTCTTTTTTTTTTTTTTTTTGGCCAGGGCTGGGTTTGAATTCACCACCTCTGGCATATGGGGCCAGTGCCCTACTACTTTGGGCCACAGGTGCAACCCCATTGTAATATTCTTGTTACCTGTGGCAGAGGATGAGATGAAGGGGGATCCATGTGATAATTCTCTCCTATTACAGACTCATAAAAAGTGCTGAATCCCTATCAATTATTTTCATACAACTTTCTCTATATGGTATAACTATTACAAAATTTTTAGGAAAACTCTGAATTGTATTATTGTACTCTTATAACCGAAGTAAATCTAAAGACCAGGTATCCACCAGAGCAGGAGCAGCGCTTGGCCAGGTGGCATGCCAAGGGACAAATTGCCACAGAACCACCTGTGCTCCTGACTACAGTCTCACCCACCCTATGTCGTCCTTTAGTTCAGAGGCACTGCACGCTGCAGTTCAGTGCCTTCCTCCATCAGGGCTCACCCCAGCTTTCCTGGGCTGCTGGTGAGCATTTCCACTCACTGATGGCTGTCACAGAGGCCTGTGACACCCTCCACCCTGATCATTCATACGCCTGAGAGGGCCACCCAAGGCCAGGGCAGCAAAGCAGAGTGGCCGAACGTGTTGACCTAGGGTCCCTGAGGACCACAGTTTGAAACCAGAGCCTAGTTATGCAACTGGATGAAGACTGACCTCAACTGTGTAATGGAGACACTGTTCTAAAATCACAGTGTGGTTGTAAGCATTCCGTCAACCAGCACAGAGTCAGTGCCTGGCGAATGTGCCAGCTTCAATTGCTGCACTGCTTTACCAGCTAGAAATGTATTATCCACTGTTTGCTTACTGTCATATCAGGAATTTATATTTTTACAACAAACAAGCCACTGGGGTTCATTCGCTTTTCTATTGCCATTTAACAGATGACACACAAACTATTTCATCCTTTGTATCATCAAAGCCGCATCCATCAAATTCTGAAAGGAAAAGATGTCATGCAAGAATCCTGTGGCCCAAAAAGTTGACATTTACATATGAAGGGACGTGAAAGATGCTTTCCAAAAGCACACACACATCCTTGAGCATTTTGTTTAGGATATATTTCAGTTTATTAAGAGAAAAACAATATAATATCATTTGATTTTCAGTGAATGTGAAAATAGAGATGACACCAACAAAAACTAGGAAATAGATCTGTATATAATATGGGAACAAAAGATTGCTAAAGTCATTTTATACAGAAGCTAATCAGCATTTAGTCTTTTATTTTTATGTTGATACTTTCATAAATATTAAGATGAACATTTTAATAATTTAAGATAAATTACTAGTAGAATTTAAAATAGAATCATTGGAGAAAAAAGTAAAGAAAACCATAATCCATACACAGTTTTTAAACTTTCTAGGGAAGTAACAGATTTAAATAAAAACACGAAACAAGATAAAGGGGTAAAGTACTATTACATCAGTAATAATAAAATGTGCACCTTGAGGGGGGTGGATCACTTGAGCTCAGAAGTTCAAGACCAACCTGAGCAAGAGAGAGACCCCATGTTCAAGAATAGCTGGGCATTGTGGTGGGCGCTTATAGTTCCAGCTACTTGGAAGGCTAGGGCAAAAGAATCAATTCAGCCCAAGAGTTTAAGGTTGCTGTGAGCTGTGATGCTACGGCACTCTACCAATGGTGACATACTCAGACTAGCTCAAAAATAAATAAATAAATATGTACCCCTCACCTAAGCTGCCATAGTAAAAGACACTAAGTGGCTTGATGTGGTTAGGTTAAACAATAAAGTAATCAAATTCAACCTGTTCTTATTTAACAGCCATAACACTTAAAAGAAATTGATACATAAGTATTATTAAATGATTAGGCAAGGATATTACAGCCAAAGGCAAGAAGAAATAAAATGAATGTAATAGAAGAAAATAGAGGTTGTCATATTTTCATCAAGCAATGGAGAATTAAAAGAAAAAGGCATTTTCTGCAATAAAGACAATTATATTTTGATGATTTATAAAATTCAGAAAGAAAGCATAAAAGCCATAAAACCTTGTGCTACAAATAATATTTTTCAAAATACAGTAATTACAAATTATTAGAGACACAAAGATAAGTTAACATAAACATTGGGGTAGTGGAAGGCTTGCCTATACTTTCCTCTGTCTTTTATAGTTGAAAGATGAAAAAATATATATACATAGATAAGGTGTAGAGAAAGAAGTCCTCAATTAAAAATAAGGTTTACGTTATAGCTAATATTATATCTTATGGTCTACAGGAGAATACATTTCTCACAAAGCATACTAGCAAATAGCAATTATACAGCATGCTATATGCTCATAAAAACCTAAAAACAGAAAAAATATAAGTCAAAATTCTTATACCATAAGTGATTCTTGGGAAAATGGGACTGCACTGAGGATCAAACATGATTAAGGATTATTTAGAAATTAATGAGAGTGAAAAAGTAATCTGTTAAAATATCTAGAATGCTGGGCAGCGCCTGTGGCTCATCAAGTAGGGCGCCAGTCCCATATGCCAAAGGTGGCAGGTTCAAACCCAGA
This sequence comes from Arctocebus calabarensis, assembly GCA_963573935.1. NCBI lineage: Eukaryota > Metazoa > Chordata > Mammalia > Primates > Lorisidae > Arctocebus > Arctocebus calabarensis. Next base: position 5,028 of record CAUYON010128372.1, on the reverse strand, counting down.
CTCAGCCAAACTGCAAAAACAGAAAAATAGCTGGGCATTATGGTGGGTGCCTGTAGTCCTAGCTACTCGGGAGGCTGAGGCAAAAGAATCGCCTAAGGAGTTGGACGTTGCTGTGAGCTGTGTGACGCCATGGCGCTCTACCAAGGGTGATAAAGTGAGACTCTGTCTCTATAAAAATAAAATATATATATCTAGAATGCTTATAAAGTTGTACATGAAAGCAAGTCTATAACTCATAAAACTTTTATTAGGCCATCAGAAAGAATGGAAATTACTAAACTAAGCATTTAACTTTTTAAGAATGGAAAAATAAGAACAAAGAAAACTTGAATTATACCAAAAAAGGGGGGAAAATAACAGCAACAATTAATGGATATGACAACCAATTATAGTAGAGATAAGAATAAATCTAAGAGATGGCCCTTTGTAGAAAAATTACTGATAAAACATTTAGCAGTTCTAATCAAATACAAAAGAAAGAAATCATAAATACATAAAATTGATAATAAAAAAGGGACATGATAAATATGTAATTCAAAAATTGTGTAAAATTCTATTCTGATAGATTAAAAAATTAAATAAAATAGATAAAGAAAATATAAAGGTGTCAAAAAGCTGAATGAAGAGATAACTAAATTTTTACAATTATTTAAAATTTCCTGTCAAGAGAGATGAAATACTTTTCAATTTTTTATGCCAATCCTTATATTGATATTTGAAAAGATCAAAAAGCTCAGAAAGGTACAACTATAAAACAACATAATTCATGATTATAAATAAAAAATTCTAAAAATATTGAAAATTTAATTCAGAAACGTAGTCTATAAATATTATAGCATGACCAAGAATTTATTATAAGAATATAAAAATTATTTACATGTACTACAGAAATCCTAAAATAATTTATTACATTAGGGCAAAAGAGAAGGAGGTATCAGGATATGCTAGAGGCTAAAATACATTTGATATATATTTGGCATCTTATATTGATTTTCTAAAAGTCTTAATAAGGGAAGGGCAAACGTCAGTATTTTGTTTGTTTGGGGTTTTTGTTGTTGTTGTTGTTGTTTTTGTTTTTCTCCACACTATTTTTTTTATTAAATCATAAACACATAGACCATTTATACAGTAATGCATTCATGGGGTACAATGTGCTGATTTCATATAGAATTTGGAATGCTTACATCACACTAGTTAATATATCCCTCACCTCATTTACTTAATTACTGTGTTAAGACATTTATACTCTACACTTAATAGATCTACATGTACCCTTTTAATAGGCGCCATAGGTGTGGTCTCACCATTCACCCTCCCTCTATCTGTCTTCGCCCTCCCCTCTCACCCACCCTCCTCCCTCCTTCATCCTGGGCCATAGTGTGATCTATCTTCATATAAAAGTGAAAATGATTGTAAATTGGTTTCATAATAGTATTGAGTACATTGGATACTTTTTTTTCCATCCTTTTTTTCCTTCCATTCTTGAGATTCTGTACTAAGTAGGCTATGTTCCAATTCCATCCATGTAAACATAAAAGAGGTAAAGTCTCTATCATTTTTAAGGCTGCATAATATTCTATGTCATACACATATCACAATTTGTCAATCCATTTATGGGTTGATGGGCACTTGGGCTATTATGAATTGAGCTGCAATGAATAGTCTGGTGCAAATATTTTTGTTATAAAGTGATTTTTGGTCTTTTGGATATATACCTAGTAGAGGAATTGCAGGATTGAACGGCAGGTCTACTTTTAGATCCCTGAGTACTCTCCAAACTTCTTTCCAAAAGAATAGCATTAGCTTACATTCCCACCAGCAGTGCATCCATGCCAACATCTATAGTTTTGGATTATGTTATGTGGGCTACTCTTACCGGAGTTAGATTATATCTCAAAGTGGTCTTGATTTGCATTTCTCTGACGATTAAGGATGATGAGCATTTTTTCATGTGTCTGTAGGCCATGTGCCTGTCTTCTTCAAAGAAGCTTCTGTTCAAGTCCCTTGCCCATGATGAAATGGGATTACTTATTCTTTTCTTATTAATAAGTTTGAGTTCTCTGTGGATTCTTAAGATAATAAAGACCACTATGACTCACTTTTGGCCAACTATTTTTAATATTGAAAAACAAGAAATATCCACATCAATGTCTGGAAAAGACAAGAAGTCTGCTACAGTCACTATAGTGCACCTGCAATCCCAGCTACTTGGGAGGCCTGGTCAAGAGGATCACTGGAGCCCAGGAGACTGAGGTGATGGTGAGCTAGGTCATGTCAGTACACCTCAACCTCAGTGACAGAGCAAGACTCTGTCTCTCAAAAAATAAATAAATAAATAAATAATAAAAAAGCAAAAGTTCTAGCAATACAAAAAAATGTTTTACAGGCAAATGACAAACTATAAATATTATAAAGAAAAAAGTTATTAGAAGTAACAAAGAAAACTACAAAACTTAACTGAGGGTTAAAGTAGAAGACCTGGCTCAGTGCCTGTGGCTCAAGGGGCTAAGGCGCCAGCCATGTACATCTGAGCTGGTGGGTTCGAATCCAGCCCGGGCCCACCAAAACAACAATGACGGCTGCAACCAAAATAAATGGCCGGGCGTTGTGGCAGGCGCCTGTAGTCCCAGCTACTTGGGAGGTAGAGGCAGGAGACTCACTTGAGTCCAGGAATTGGAGGTTGCTGTGAGCTATGATGCCATAGCACTCTATCCAGGGTGACAGCTTGAGGCTCTGTCTCAAAATAAATAAATAAATAAATAATAAAATAGAAGACCTGGATAAAAGAAGAGACAAATCTTATTCTGGGAGAAACAGGAAGATTAAAACACTTCTCCTAAATAATTAAGAGGCATGAGTAATTTTTTTTCATCCCAGTAAGATTTTTGAAAACATGGCAATGAAAAGCTAAAGTTCGTCTGAAAGAATAAAATACCAGTTACTTAATAATTGCTCATCCAGTTAAAAAATAAGAGACATACACATTGATTTTAGATAATATATAAAATGTGAATGTATAGTAGAAGCATATGCATTATGGTTTTAGTAAAAAATGACCAAAATGGAAATAATCTGAAGATAGAAAAGACTATCAGCTATAGAAGTGATAAGAGCCACAATGTTTTAAGGGAGGAGTTAAACATCATATAGAAAAATATCACACCACTAGATCAATATTCACATAGTTAGAATGATCCCAATTATTCAAATATGTATGCACATAACTATATATGTAACATATAGTTTATATTTTCAGTGTCTCCAAAACATTTTTATTATTTATTAAAGAAAGCTGTGATGCGATGTCAGCCAAAATTGTAATATTGGTATATATGTTTTCTCTAAATGACATGTTTTGGATGACTTTTATTTTCTTCTGGTGCTTTTTATTTTATTTTTTATTTATTAACATTTTCTAAAAGGAATATGCTATAATATCAAAAAAGGGATTGTGTATGAATAATACCAGTAAAATTACCTTGCATAATGTTTTACACAATTCTCACGTATTTTTAAAACACAGAAAATTTTGAAAATCTTATAAAAACGTTTAGCACATTCACTAGGAAAATGCATTATATACAAATGAGCACCAAATTTTGCATAAAGTTATAGGATTTACAGATCCATCGAAACCCATTTAAGGACTCCAGATGAGAAACAGCCTGTGTTTGAATTTCAAGTTCAAACAATTTCTTATGCTTTATCTCAACAGATGCCCACCACAACTTTTTAGCCAGGAATAGCTACTGTTTTTGCCACCTTAAGAATGACTGAACTGTGTCTCAGAAAGGTCAAGAACACACCCCTCTGGTACAGACAGAATCCTCAGGAATTGCTGTGTCCTCCTGCCTTAGCATGTGAGTTTTGTGTTATAGCAAGTGCGGTGTATCATACACAGAGCAGGATGTTGTCAAATAAACAAAACCTGGGTTAGAGTCTTCATTCACCCATGGAACTCGGGAAAACCTCTGGACTTTTGCATGCCTTCGTTTCATCATCAATAAAGTAGAGATAATAATCCCTCCCCCGAAAATCCCCCAGAGTTGTTATAGAGAGAAAATGTAAGGGAAAGTCCTTGCTAACATAATTTATCATCATTATTATTGTTAATGCTTAAATGTGTCTATTATGAATCTATCACAGCTCTGCCAGAACTGGAGGAAGTGCCAATGGGACTAAGGTGTGGGAAGAAAAAGACAGAGACTCTTACTAAGAGGCAATTAAAATATACCACTCTTGTTCAGAAAGTCTGTTTCCATGAGTGATTAGCAAATGCTGTGCGGCCAACCTGGTTTGTTGGCTTTTACATCAATTCTGTGTGGCCATCCTGTAATGTAAATCAAAGCAATGGGAAGATACTAGCTTTAAAATACATTAGCTTTCACCGTATCTATCTAATTTATGTCTGTGACTTAAAATTAATGACTACAATTTTAAGTTAATTTCAAAGTCTTTATACTACATTCCTGTTGCTACAGGGCAGTTAAGGCACATAAAACAGTCATAAAGCTCCCTCACCCCATCTGACCCCAGCAAACTGCACGCTTCTAACTGACAGAGGTAATTCATGTGCCAAATTCTGCTGCCACTTTGCTCACTGAAGGTCAGAAGAGTTGAAGTGGGTGAATGAGAAGTTGAGTGAGTGCTGAGTTCTGACAGGGATTAGCTGAGTGTGATTGCACCTCAATGTGCCTCCATTTCCTCGTCAGTAATCTGGATGTCATGGCATCTGTTTTCATGGAATAATCTCTGTAACTGCAGTGGACCATAAAAGTGGAAGGAATTATTCTTTTCTTAAGAACTTTCCTACTGCCCGTTCCTTCCAACATCTTCTTTATCACAAAGGGTCTAGGACATCACGTCATGAACTTAGCAGGCTGCCTCTTTTTTTTTTATAATTTTATTGAATCATAATTCTGTACATTGGTGCAATCATAGGGCACGATTCATACACATTCAGAAATGTTTTGATCGTACTGTTACAGATAGCCTTCATGGCATTTCCTTGATCACTATATAAAGACA
>CAUYON010128367.1:0-17765 GCA_963573935.1 Arctocebus calabarensis | reverse complement strand
TTTTTTTTTGAGACAGAGTCTCACTTTGTCGCCCTGGGTAAGTAATGTGGCGTTACAGCTCATGGCAACCTCAAACTCTTTGGGTTCAGGTATCTTGCCCCAGCCTCCGGAGTAGCTGGGACTACAGGCGCCCGCCACAATGCCTGGCTATTTTTTTTGTTGTTGTTGTTGCAATTGTTATCGTTGTTTAGCAGACCTGGGCCAGGCTTCAACCTGCCAGCCTCAGTGTATGTGGCTGGCACCCTAACCACTGAGCTATGGGCTCCAATCCTTTTTCTTGTTTGTTTGTTTTTGCAGTTTGGCCGAGGCCAGGTTTGAACCTGCCACTTTTGGTATGTGGGGCCAGCGTCCTACTCTCTGAGCCACAGGGACCATACCTTTTTTTTTTTTTTGAGACAGAGTCTCAAACTGTCACCCTGGGTACAGTGCCGTGACATTACAGCTCACAGCAACCTCAAACTCTTGGGCTTAAGCAATTCTCTTGCCTCAGCCTTCCAAGTAGCTGGGACTACAACTGCCCACCACAATGCCTGGCTATGTTTTGGTTGCAGCCGTCATTGTTGTTCGGAGGCCCTGGGCTGGATTTGAACCCGCCAGCTTAGGTGTACATGGCTGGGGCGCCTTAACCTGTTGAGCCAGAGGCGCCAAACCAGGCATGCTTGTTTTAAAGTTACATAAAACATGATAGTGAATGAAAAATGCTTTGTGAATCATAATGCAGCACATATATGAAATGTATTATTATTATAATACCCTTGTGTAGGTTCTCTGGCATGAATTTAGACCAATGTTATCATTAATGTAAATTCTTTTTTTTTTTTTTTTTTTTTGGTAGGGACTCACTTTGTTGCCCTCAGTAGAGTACCGTGGTGTCACATAGCTCACAGCAACCTCCAATTCCTGGGCTTATGCGATTCTCTTGCCTTAGCCTCCCGAGCAGCTAGGACTGCAGGCACCTGCCACAACGCCCAGTTATTTTTTTGTTGCAATTTGGCAGGGGCTGGGTTTGAACCCGCCACCTTCGGTATATGGAGCTGATGCCCTACCCACTGAGCCACAGGCGCCGCCCTAATGTAAATTCTTAAGTATGGTAATGGGAGCATTTCATCTCCCAATTGGGCTATAAATAGTGTAATCTAGGCTTTGGAGTCTGGCAGACTTAGTCCACGTTATTTAACTCTCTGAGGCTCAGTTTCCTCATCTCAGATAGGTGCTATAATAGCCATGTTTCAAAGCTGGAGACTTTAAGTGGGGGTTTACTGTCAATATCTTCCAGTAAAGGTTCAGTAAAATAGTGATCACGTGATGGTCATAGTAACCACTCTGTCAGGTGCACCAGCTGCGGGATGCTCTGACCTTGGCTTTTAGGGACATCCACAGTTCAGGGGCATTTCTAAAACTGGGATCCACTCACAAGCCACTCAGAAGGGTCTGCATCGAGTTTGATTTTGGAATCCGGATCTGTCAATGGATCGTCACCTTCTCTGACGGAGATCAGATCCAACATGGACTTCTGGAAGTATTCAAATAGATCGTAATTCCCGGGACTTGCCTTCTTTCCTGACCTTCCTCATTCATGTCTAGAGGGTTAAAGCCTATGTTTTTTTTTCTTTAAGACTCAGTTTATTCCTGAAATGTTCTTATTTGCCTTGTCTCTTCTGATTGGCCATGCAAACTCTCACACTCCCTAATCTCCACTTCATATTGTTTGGTAATGGTTTCAGTTTATTTATTTATTTATTTATTTATTTTTATGGTTTCACTTTAAACCAAACATGCCAAAAGCTTCTAAAGGGCAGGTACTTTCTTCCTAGAGGGCCCAGAATGAGACTGGACAATTAGTAGTCCTCATGGGCACTAACTAAATGCCTGCTTCTTTACCTTACTGGATACTTTCCTAAGATTTCTTTTTCTCCCTCTCCCCTTCTAATCAATTAGTGAATAAATCTAAATTTGAACATCTAAAATAAATATATTCTTTAGTGCTCCTCAGCTCTTGGTGGCAAGTCAAAAGGCCTCTTTGAGGCCAAGAGGCGCCAACTGCTCTGGACAGCAGAGAGCTCTAATATCTGAACTATTTTGCTGTAGCAAACAACATAGCAAAAGGCTGTTGGAGGTCTGATTGTCCTTGGAGCTTGCAGTCTTTTGCTGAGTCACTATTACAGAACCCTATTACATTGGCTGGATTCTGTTTCCAAGGTTTCCTTACACGCGCAGTGTGAAAAACCTACTTTCCATTGGAAAATTATCATATAGAAACAGGAGCCATCAGTGATGGTACAAATTATATTTTATTCTGTGTACTTGTAGGAAGTACACAGAATAAACTAGTAATTTATAGGCATGAAAACCCCAAAGGACAACGTGTAGTGTGGATAAAGTAATAATTTTTATTATTTTAATATTTCTTTAAAGGAAGCACATACTTGGCGTAGGCCGTGTTTTGATTTTATTCTACAGAGAAGTAAGCATTTTGATTTTTGATTTATCTTCTACGTATAACCCTCCTTCGTGCATCAATCAATCATCACTCCACAAATACTTATTAAACATGGTTAGAAGTGTGTTAGAGAAAATATAATTCAGTTCAGCACATTGCTGAGCATTTATTCTATGACGCAGGTGGAAGAGATACAACCCTTAACAAGAATTGATGCGCTGTCTCATTGAATTTACAATCTTCAGGAACTCAAACAGTGAGCACGCGGTTACAGAGATGATCCAGGTTAAATAGGTGTAAAAATTAAGCTGAACTGGTTGAGACAGAGATAAATATGACATAGCCCTTACTCTTAAGGAGTTTCTAATTTGAATATTGAAAGAGATGCATAAGTCCAATTTACTAGAATGTCAGATAGAATCAATACTTCAGAAGTGGTAGAAAAATATCAGTACTTCGCGGCAGAGACTAGAAAATGATTGATCAGGACCTCAGGAATGGTGAGAGACTTTACTGAATAAGGAATCGGCCTAGCTCCCATCTGTAATCGTAGCAGTCTGGGAGGCCAAGGCCGATTTCTTTTCTTTCTTTCTTTTAAAATTTTATTTGTTTATTTAAGTTTCTGAGACAGAGTCCCTCTCTGTCTGTTGCTCCAGCTAAAGTGGCATCATTTTTTTTTTTTTTTTTTGGAGACAGAGCCTCAAACTGTCACCCTGGGTAGAGTGCTGTGCCATCACAGCTCACAGCAACCTCCAATTCCTGGGCTCAAGTGAGTCTCTTGCCTCCGCCTCCCAAGTCGCTGGGACTACAGGCACCCGCCACAATGCCTGGTCATTTCTTGGTTGCAGCCGTCATTGCTGTTTGGCGGGCCCGGGCTGGATTTGAACCCGCCAGCTCAGGTGTACGTGGCTGGCGCCTTAGCCCGTTGAGCCACAGGCGCCGAGCCTAAAGTGGCATCATTATAGGTCACTGAAACCTAAAACAATCTGAAACCTAAGCAAGGGGATTGCTTGAGCTCGGGGGTTGGCGACCAGCCTGAGCAATAGTGAGACCCTGTCTCTACCCAAAACAGAAACATTATCTGGGTGTTGGGGTGCGGGCCTGTAGTCCAAGCTACTCAGGGAGGCTGAGGCAGGAGGCCCTTAGGTTTCAGTGACCTATAATGATGCCACTTTAGCTGGAGGACTGCAAGGCGAGCTCCAGAAGAGGCTGCACTTGCTTTTGGGCAAATAACTCTGTCCGGGAGAAGAGGCTGGCTGTGAGCTGGGGCGTGCACGAGCACTGACTGTTTCTGTCTCCTGAGAGGAGTGAAGAAAATGTGGGTAAAGCTTTCTCCTCACTCTTTTCCTAAGAGAGCAGAACCGTGGGCCGAAGTTCTCATACCATAGGCAAAGCTAGAAATGTGGGGAGGGACTAGAAGAAAGCCCACTGCCGTCGGTAAGAGATGAACAGCTGTGCTGGGGATTGTGTGATTCAAGCTGAGAATTCTGCATAGAGGCAATACAAGGGAAAGGTCAAGGAAAAGGCTGATTACCCGGAGAGGTAGAACTTGACCGGTATCTGTGATTCAGATGGAAAGAACAGACTGACTCTTGCCTTTCTTTTCTGAATAGCACGCAGTGCATCAAGAGGAAACAAGCTGGGGTTTTCAGTTTATTTTTTGTTGTTGGTGTTTTTTGATCAGGGTCTCACTCTGTTGCCCTGAGTGGAGTGCCGTGGTGTCATCACAGCTCACAGCAACCTCAAACTCTTGGGGTAAAGCCATCCTCCTACCTCAGCCTTCCAAGTAGCAGGGACTACAGGCGCCTGCCACAATGCCGGGCTACTTTTTCTATGGGGTCTCACTCTTGCTCAGGCTGGTCTCCTGAGCTCAAGCAATCCACCTGCCTCGGCCTCCCAGAGTGCTGGGATAACAGGCGTGATCCACCGTGCCTGGCATGAGTTACATGTTACAAGCCGTGTGACATCTCAGGCAGTTCCTGGGACTAGCCCATTATTGACTTTGGGAGCTCCAAAACAGCTCCAGGTAAGGGGCTAGTCCAGGTAACACGAAAAGGGACAAGGAAATGTCAAATGTCCATTTTCCATGCTTTCTCCACCCTCCAGGGAATGTTCACCGGTCTGGGGAATCTGCTGTTTTATTCCCTGATGCTTTCACCTCCATATGTGTTTTCTGGAAAATGGGTATCTTTCAAGAACTTCATGGACAGTTGCCAAACCATGAAGACAGGACTTCTCACCGCTTTTAAAAGGACGTCGTTAGGTGGATTAGGAACGAGGAAAGGTGAAGTTGCAGGTTGAAGGAACAATGAACAGTTCAAGCGTGATGAGCTTTGACAGGTGAATAGTCCTCAGCGGTACTCTGCTGTCTCAGGGACGTGATGAGGAAACAATTCCCACCTTTCACATCAAGACGATTTCATCCTCTGTGTGTTTCTGCTCTGTTGAAGCCCATCCGACCCACGCCCCAGGCAACTGTCATGTCACTATACATTATGCGGAACCTTATCTTATTTTATGTAGGTGGAAATAAATAATTTGTGTTCTTTTTTTAATGATCTGGTTTTTTTCACTCAGCACAGTGATTTTGTTATTTGTCCATGTCATTTTGCTTATCAATACTGTGTTAAGCACTGTTTTAATTGTTATCTCTTTCTTCCTGAGTGAGCTATTGTCAATTACGGAGTTTGTTCAATTTATTAATATTCCTCTGTTATTTATCTTTTATTGTTGTTAAGATCCACAGTTTATTGTATGGCAGTACCTTTTTTAAAAGTTCTCCTACTGATGGGAATTTAGAATGTTTCCAGTTTGGGACTATTTTTTTTTTTTTTTAAGATTTTATTTTATTTTACTTGGTTTTTTTTTGAGACAGAGCCTCAAGCTGTCACCCTGGATAGAGTGCTGTGGCATCACAGCTCACAGCAACCTCCAATTCCTGGGCTCAAGCGAGTCTCTTGACTCCGCCTCCCAAGTAGCTGGGACTACAGGCGCCTGCCACAACGCCCGGCTGTTTTTTGATTGCAGCCGTCATTGTTGTTTGGCAGGCCCAGGCTGGATTCGAACCCACCAGCTCAGGTGTACATGGCTGGCGCCTTAGCCCATTGAGCCACAGGCGCCAAGCCCCAGATTTGGATTATTAAAAGTTGCTGTGAACGTTCATATACACGTCTTTGTGTGGATATATACTTTTATTTCTCATGCACACAATTGGGCAACATCAATTGGCATATACACATGGGTCTATTCCTGGTTTCTCAAAATTCTATTTCAATCGTGTATAAATCTATCTTTACACCAATACTACTTTCTCCTAACTAGTGTAGCTTTACAGTAAGTTGTGAAAAATACTAGGTTACGTCTTCCAACTTTGTTCTTTTTCAAAATTATTTTGGCTAGTCTAGGTCCTTTGCAATTCTCCATAAATCTTAGAATGACTCCCTCATTTCTACAAAGAATGTTTACAGAGGTTTTGGATTTTGAATGGGTTATGTTGAATCAACAGATCAATTTGGAGAGAATTGCCATGTTAATAATAATGAGTCTTCTGATCCATGAGTGTGATTGCTGTGTAGTTTACAGTTTTCAGTGTATATCTCACACATCTTTTCCCCCAAGTATTTAATATTTTTTAAATTTTTGTTAATGGTATTTTTAAAATCTAGTATATAGAAACATAATTTGTTTTGCTATATTATAGAAACACTGTTTTGTTATATTGATTTTAAATTTTGTACTGTTGCTCAGTGCTCACTTTATTAGTTCTGGAAGATTGTTTTATGCATCCCTTAGGATTTTCTACTAATTTATGTCATCCACAAATAAAGGTAATTTTAATACTTTCTTTTTTTTTTTTTTTTTTTGAGACAAAGTCCCAAGCTATCGCTCTGGGTAGAATGCCGTGGCATCCCAGCTCACAGCAGCCTCCAACTCCTGGGCTCAAGCGAGTCTCTTGCCTCCGCCTCCCAAGTAGCTGGGACCACAGGCACCCACCACAACACCCGGCCATTTTTTGGTTGCAGCCGTCATTGTTGTTTGGCAGGCCTGGGTTGGATTTGAACCCACCATCCTCAGCATACAGGGCTAGTGCCCTACTCACTGAGCCACAGGCACTTCCCTCTTTTTCCTTTTTTATTGGGTTGGCTAATTCATTACAGTGTTGAGTAGAATTGAGAGCAGATGGTGGATTTTATTACTTTATTAATATTTATTAAAATAACCATATTTCTGTTTTAGTCTGTTGATTTGCTGAATAACTGATTGATGTTTGAATGTTAAAGCAACCTTGTCTTCCCGAAATGAACTCCTCTCGGACTTTGGAGTAACCCTTTCATGTATTACTCGATTTCATTTGATAACTCTTTTATTAAGTATTTTTGTGTCTGCATTAATGAAGGAGGATGTTTTATAGTTTTCTTTGCTTCTAGCAACTTCAGTTTTGGTGTCAGGGTATGCTGGCCTCATAGAATAATTAAAACATATTCTTACATCTTTTGTTTTCTGAAAGACTTTTGTGGAATTAGTATTATTTCCTCCTTAGATAATAGATGAAATTTATAATTAAAGCTGTATGGCCCTAGAGTTCTTTTTCTAGAAATCTCTTTAACTGCAACAATTTCTTTTTTCTTTTTTCTTTTCTTTTTTTTTTTTTTTTTAGTTTTTGGCCAGGGCTGGCTTTGAACCTGCCACCTCCAATACATGGGGTCAACGCCCTACTCCTTTGAGCCACAGGCGCTGCCCAACAATTTCTTTCTTTCTTTTTTTTTTGCAGTTTTTGGCTGGGGCTGGGTTTGAACCCGCCACCTCTGGCACATGGGGCTAGCACCCTGCTCCTTTGAACCACAGGTGCTGCCCAACAATTTCTTTAACAGATGCTTGGCTATCTATTTAGAATGTTTCCAGTTTTGGACTATTAAAAGTTGCTGTGAAACATTCATATGCAAGTCTTAGTGTGGATATATACTTTTATTTCTCGTGGATAAATACACACAATGGTGCAACATCAATTGGCATATATACATGGGTCTATTTCTGCTTTCTCATTCTATTTCAATCATGTATAAATCTTGCATTCTTTTTTTTTTTTTTTTTGAGACAGAGTTCCACTATGTTGCCCTCAGTAGAGTACTGTCGTGTCACAGCTCACAGCAACCTCTCTCTCATTTCTGACACTGACAATTTACGTCTTCTCTCGTTTTTTCCTGATCTATCTGGGTAGATGCTTATTAATTTTATTGATCTCTGTAAAACTCAGCTCAAGGGAATCAGCTTTTGGTTCATTCTGTTTTTTATCTTGTTTTTCTGTCTTCTATATCATTGAATTCTATTCTTAGCTTTGTTAATTTCCTTTCTTGTGCTTATGTTGCCTTTAGTTTATTCTTTTTTTAGTTTTCTAAGGTAGGTGCTTTCTTCTCTTCTAGCGTAAGTATTTAATTCCATGTTTCCCTCTATGCACTGGTCATGATTCTTTCTTGGTTTTACAGATTACTTGGTTGTGTTTTTGGTTTCCAGATACTGGGAGATATTCTAAATACTAACTGACTTTGCCATGGTCAGAGAACATGCGTCGTATAATTTCAATCCTTTAGCATTTATTTCGCTTTCCTTTCGTGGTCACTTGGAAGGCGAATGTTCTGTGTGTCCTTTGTTGAGTCGAAGTTCCTATAAATGTCAATTAAACGTTGGTAGTGTCGCACATACAGCTCTTGTATATTTTTACTGATTTTCTGTCCACCTGTTCTATTGATACTGAAAGAGGCATTGAAATCTCCAGTTTGTCAATTTGTCTATTTTCTCCTTCTGATTTTATCAGTTTTTGCTTTATGTGTTTTAAAGCTCTGTTATATCATATGAGATGGCCCTCTTTATCCGTGGTAATATTTATGGCTCTGAATTTTACATTGTCTGGTATTAATATAGCCATTCCAGATTTCATTTAGTTCATGTTATTATGATCCATTTTTCTTCATTCTTTTACTTTCAATCTGTTTTTTCTTTATGTTTGAACTGGGTTTCATTCTTTCTTTATATAACCTGACAATCTCTTCTTTTTTATTTGGAATTAATTTGTTTATTGATAAACAAATAAGTCTGTCGTCTTTATGTTTTTTGTTTGTTTGTTTCTCCTCATTTATTCTTTATCTTCTTTTTCTGCCCTCTTTTGGCAAGATCAAATATTCTTTATGATTTCAGTTTTTTCCACTACCGGCTTAATAATTATATATATTTTGTGATAGCTCTAGAATTCTCAGTGCACATCCTTAACTTATCATACTCCATATGCCTGAACTCGGGAGTTTGAGACCAGCCTGAGCAAGAATAAGACCTTGTCTCTACTACAATGAAAAACTGGCAGGCACCTGTGGCTCAACGGGCTAAGGCACTAGCCACGTACACCTGAGCTGGCAGGTTCGAATCCAGCCCAGGCCCGCCAAACAACAATGACAGCTGCAACCAAAAAATGGCCGGGCGTTGTGGCGGGCGCCTGTAGTCCCAGCTACTGGGGAGGCAGAGGCAGGAGACTCGCTTGAGCCCAGGAATCGGAGGTTGCTGTGAGCTGTGATGCCACAGCACTCTATCTAGGGGGACAGCTTGAGGCTTTGTCTCAAAAAAAAAAAAAAAAGAAAAGTAGAGAACTAGTGGGGCATGGTGCTGGGTGCCTGTAGTCCCAGCTACTTGGGAGGCTGAGGCAAGTGAATCTCTTGAGGTCAAGAGTTTGAGGTTGCTGTGAGCTGTGATACCTCAGGACTCTACCCAGGATGCCAGAGTAAGACTCTGTCTCAAAGAAAAAAAGAAAAGAGGCTTGGCGCCTGTGGCTCAACGGGCCCGCCAAACAACAATGACGGCTGCAACCAAAAAATGGCCAGGTGTTGTGGTGGGCGCCTAAAAAGAGTTAAAAAACTCTTTTCCTTAGGCTACTGGACTTGTGACGTTGCTCTGATATTTAATAATACTATTATACATATACTATTAATAATATTATGCCATAATACTAATGTCATATCTCTAAAACTTTCTGAGGAGCAAAAACCCACCTTGCTTTGTCTCTTTCTCTTGTGAGCCTGGCAAAGGCTAGCATGTGCCTCCCCGCATTGTCTGACCTTGGCCTTACTTCTACTCTATCCCCAGAGGCAAGGATGCAGAGAAAAGCGAGACTCTTCAAACTCAGTAACTGGAAAGCTTAGTGTGCGGTTCCTTTGTTTTTGAAGAGATAAGGAAAGAAAGGAATGTGGCTGGATTTACATTCTGTCTCCTGGCCTCTGAGTCTCTGGCCCAGCTCGGAAGGAATGCTTAGAGACAGCAGTGACCAGGACAGAGGAGAAAAGCTTCAGTACAGCGAGATGACCTGCGTCTTTGGCGATGGTAGAACATAGGTCTATGTTCCTGTGAATACAGTACAGGTGAAAATGCTTACTTAAGAGACAAACAGACTTTTTCTTTCTGCATTTTCCTTCTTTTTCACACAAATATTTATATAAATACAAGGGAAAAGAATTCATAACCTTGGCCCCGCATATTTAAACTGTGTTTTTTTTCCTGTTCTCTTTCAGGGCTTGCCAAGCTGCATAATGATTTTGAAATTGACATTGTACCCTCCATACGACATAAATGCAATTTGGCAGCCAGGCTTTTGAAGTCGGCCTCGCACTGTACACATGAGTCTTCAACAGAACCTTTGCTAGATTATTAAAGTTGTTTAGTCTTCCCTTGCCACGCGTTTTTGTGGAATTTGGTTACCAGAAGCCAGAATCGTCTCTGCTGGCTATTTTAACGTCTTTTATCGTGTGATGGGTCAGCTGTCGTCCCCTGTATGTCTGTGTCCACAGAGCTTCTCCAAGGCTCCTGTACCTGACATCTGGCAGAGCCGACACCTCTCCGGCACTGGTGCTGCTCACACACTTGCTGTCTGGTTCTCCAGCCTCTGCTCGGGCGCACAGCAGAGGCTGGAAATGATTCCCTAAGGGTTTGGGGAGGATACACGGGGTAACGAATACTGCTTGGTTATTAACACGCTTTTTGGGGTCCCCCATTTACCTTCTACTGTGCGTTGTCTTTTGCTGTTCGACTTTGTTTTGCTGTTTTATTCTTCTCATTTTCTGAAGCATGCATACCTACATCAATAAAAAAGAGAAAAATGTTTCCATAGAAAGCGCGCTGGGGGTTCTGTGAAGCTCACGGCCTGGTCCAACTGCTTTACAACACGCCTTTGGAAGCGTCATTAGACCTACTCACCAAAGCAGCATGTTGGCTAATATACGTGACAAATTATGTCCTGTCTCGAGTTTTCCTAACAAGGGGATAGGCATCAGGCGCCTGAGTTTTATTTCGTGCACTGGTTGTTTCCATGACCACTGGAGTCTTTGTGATACTTCTCCAAATCTAAAAGGCCCACACCGTTTTTGCCTTTTGCCATCTTCATATTTCATTCCATCTTCAATTCATAGAGCATCAAGGCCTGGAGCTCCCCCAAGGCCTGAAACACAAATCAACGGCAACGTGACAACCAGCTTCTGCACGAAACTTGATTTTTACAGGACTTAAGCCATCATCAGCAATGCGGCTAGATGGTGGTTCGCCATCATCACAAGGCCAATCGAGGACACGGATGCCGTCTTTCTCCACTAGCGTGGGGTTGTAAGCGGCTTCACGCACTCTCACTTTAGGGGTAACTCCAGACTTACGCTCCTTGCTTGAGGTCGCACTGGTTGGATTGTGTGATAAGAAACCCCACGTTCTTCCATGGGACTTCTACAGGAAGTGGGTTCATTTAGGTAAAAAACACTCCTGAGGCCTGGTGATCTGAGATGGAACTGAGGTGGTGATGCTAGAACTGGGGAGCGGATGGGACCAGCTAGTGGCTGTAAATACAGGCTGGGACCAGCTGGTGGCTGGAAGACAAGCTCAGGGCTCCCACTGGTTCTGCATTAGGAACAAGTTAAATTGGGTAAAATCATGACGAATGTTGAATCAGTGAGAAAAAATATGGAGAAAGAAAAGCAACTGTATCCCGGGAAGTCCAGAATGTTGGAATCATTACATACCTTGCCGTCCAGTTTGGCTGGCCCTCTAAACGTGTGACCTCTTCGGTGGGATGGCAGAAGGAACGTGATACAACAGAATGGAAAGGAAGAAACTAGAACGAGAAATTAGGAGGTTCTTGGCATCAAGATTATAGCCAAGGACAACTGTGTTAAATTGCTTACCATGCTGTGGAATTAATTGCCCATGATCTTAATTATAAACAGTCAATTTAGAAGACAACCTTAAAAAAAAAAAACAAAAACAAAGGAAACACTCCGTAGGGCAATGAAAGAATTTAAAACTCCGAATACAGATATGGTGCAGAGAAGCTGAAGTCTACCTCCGTGTCCTAACTTGAAGTTCTCAGTGCTTTGATTGTGATCAGAAGTCCTGGTGAGTGAAACGAATCTCCTAACAAGAGGCAGCATTGCTTCCATCCAGTAACGCGGAGGCAGCAGAAAGGAACGGCCCTGAAATTGCTCTGCAGATTTCAGTTCAACACGTTGAAAAGTTCCGGACCCAAGGATTCGAGATGAAAGGAAAATGGAGATCTAATTCATGCAGTTAAAGTGGCCTTTATTCCACCTCCAGTGCAGGTGGGGTGAGATTCCTGACCTGGGAGAAAATCTACACATGGAATATGGCGAACGGGGATTTAAAGGGTTAGGGCTGTCAGGATTGGTGGAATTCCTATTTCCTGGGAGGGACATGAGTCTGACTCTGCCTGGGCAGGCCATGAACCTGACCCTGTCTGGGTGGGCCATGAACTTGACGCTGTCTGGGCGGGGCAAGTTTATTTGGACAGGTACACCTGATCTATTACAGGTCTGTGTCCAATTAATCACTCAGGTTTTTGGGGCTTTTTCTTTTTTAAGATAGAGCCTCACTCTGTCGCCCTGGGTAGAGTGCCGTAGAGTCATCATAGCTCACAGCAACCTCAAATTCTTGGGCTCAAGCGATCCTCTTGCCTCAGCCTCCTGAGTAACTGGGATGACAGGTCTCAGACACAGTGCCCGGCTAGTTTTTCTGTTTTGGGTAGATCCAGGGTCTTGCTCTTACTCAGGCTGGTCTCAAACTCCTGAGCGCAAGTGAACTACCTGCTTTGACCTCCCAGAGAGCTAGGATTACAGGTGTGAGCCACCTCACTTGGCCAGTTAACCACTCTTCTGTGGGTTTCTTGGTGGAGTACTGATGAATTTCTACCGTTCACGTCTGCACGGAGGCTGTGCTGGGCCTGACATGGCTCTTGGGAAACTCCATTAATGTGTGATCAGGAACACTGCAGAAAGGAGTATGTTAACTCCTCGAACATTGTGGCCCAACCACACAGCTGGTCCCCCAGCGGGCGTGCAGCACAGGGGTGAACAGTGGTTGTTCCAGGCTGTGGCAATCTTGTTTTCTGTTTATTATGATTTCATGTTGCTTTTATTATCTTTCCTGTCTTTGGCTGAATTGATCAGGTTCTCAAGTTAAATATATCATTTCAAGTGTAGTGATGTTTATCCTTAGATTTAATACATGTGTTTAAACATGTACTTTCTGTCCATGGCAAGAATGAAGCACTGAGGGCGGCGCCCGTGGCTCAGTGAGTAGGGCGCCGGCCCCATATACTGAGGGTGGCAGGTTCAAACCCACCCCTGGCCAAACTGCAACAAAAAAATAGCCGAGTGTTGTGGCGGGCGCCTGTAGTCCTGGCTACTCGGGAGGCTGAGGCAAGAGAATCACCTAAGCCCAAGAGCTGGAGGTTGCTGTGAACTATGACGCCACAGCTCTCTACAGAGGGTGATAAAGTGAGGATCTGTCTCTAAAAAAATGAAAAAAAAAGAATGAAGCAGTGAGACCCTTTACTCCCACCCTCTCCGTTCTCCGACCTGTCGCTGGTCCTCCTGCCAGAGCACCAGTTCATCTCAATGTTATTTTCTAGGCCATGGTGAAACTCATCAGGGTTTTAGGAGATGGAACCTATTGCTGTATTACACTGCACGTCAGTACGAAACGCTGGTCTTTCAAGAAAAAAGATACAATTTTCAAACCCTTCAGACTCAGTTTGAGATTGGTAAATAAATCTTTTAAATAGAAAAAATATTTCTTTTGGAGTGTGTGCCTTATAAATTTCTTTTTAAATGTTCTACATTTGTTAAGTGGTCACTATAACTCCTAGAAAATGGAAAATAAATGGAATTTTTTTTTTTTTTGAGACAGAGCTTCAAGCTGTCGCCCTTGGTAGAATGCTGTGGCATTACAGCTCACAGCAACCTCCAACTTTCCTGGGCTCAAGCAATTCTCTTGCCTCAGCCTCCCAAGTAGCTAAGACTATAGGCGCCCGCCACAATGCCCGGCTATTTTATGGTTGCAGCTGTCATTGTTGTTTGGCGGGCCCGGCCTGGATTTGAACCCTCCAGCTCAGGTGTATGTGGCTGGTTCCTTAGCCGCTTAAGCCATAGGCACCAAGCCTGGAATAATATATATATATATTTTAGAGACAGAGTTTCACTTTATCACCCTTGGTAGAGTGCCGTGGCATCACACAGCTCACTGCAACCTGCATCTCCTGGACTTAGGTGATTCTCCTGCCTCAGCCTCCCCAGTAGCTGGGACTGCAGGCGCCTGCCACAATGCCTGGCTATTTTTTATTTTTATTTTTGTTGTTGTTGCAATTTGACTGGGGCCAGGTTTGAACCTGCCACCCTCGGTATATAGGGCTGGTGCCCTACTCACTGAGCCATAGGTGTTGCCTGTGGAATGATATTTTAATGAAACAAAATATACAGTTGGGGTTTTTTTTGAGATTTTAAAAACACTTTATTTAATAAAAGTTAAACGTACAAAACTGAAATTAGCATACATCCTAAAATTATCTCCTATTAATAGGAAGACCCTTTTCTATGCATGTATTTGGCCAAAGTATAGAGGTTTTTAGGGAGAAAGAGATTACATAAGTTCAAAGCCAATGAATGAAAAGCTATGATTTTTAAAGATTTATTAATTTTTTATTATTTCAGATTAATATCAGGGTTCAGACGATCAGGGTACATTGTTTGCATCTGTTGGGTAGAGTCCAAGTTGTAGCTGTGCCCCTCACTCAGGAGGTGTGCCCTGTACCCTTACGTTGTGCCTGTTAGGTGAGAGCGCACCAATCCCCTCCCTCCTCCAGTTCCTCCCCCACTTAGAGTTTAATTGTGTTTCTTCTCTTGTGTATTTGTTCGTCTCCTGGTTCCACATTAGTATTCAGTACATTGGATACTTGCTTTTTCATTCTTGTGGTACTTGACTAAGTACTCCAACTCCATCCAGAAAAATAAAAAAGATGTAAAGTCTCCATCTCTTTATGGCTAAATAGTATTCCATGGTATACATATACAACAGTTTATTAATCCATTCATGAGTTGATGGGCACTTGGGTTGATTTCACATCTTGGTGATTGTGAATTGAGCTGCAATTAACATTCTAGTGCAAATGCCCTTATGGTAAAATGATTTTTTTCTTTTGGGCAGATACCTAGTAATGGGATTCTGGGAGCCAATAGACCTCTGGGAGGCCTATTTTGATTTCTTTGACGTTCTCCATACTTCTTTCCAAAGAGGCTGTATTACTTTGCAATCCCACCAGCAGTGTGAGAGTGTTCCCTTCTCTCCACGTCCACGCCAGCATCTGCAGCTTTGGGACTTTGTGATGTGAGCCAGTCACAAAGGTTGATGGTTTTGATTTGCATTTCTCTGATTACTAGGGACCATAAGCATTTTTTCACGCGTTTGTTGGCCATTTGTCTGTCTTCTGTGACCAAGGTTCTGTTCGTCTCTTGCCCAGTGATAAATGGGATTGTTTGCTTTTTTTGTTGATTAATTTGAGTTTTCTATAGATTCTGATTATCTGCCCTTTGTCAGATACATAACGTGCAAATGTCTTTTCCTATTCTGAAGGTTGTCTGCAAAAGCTATGATTTTTGTTCAAAGTACAGTATAGTGAAATTGGCTCCGTAGAACTTTTGTCATGTACAAAACCTGGTTCTCGCAGCTAATCTAAATTTTCACAGCTACATATAATTCCTTCAAATGGGCTGTGCATGGGTGGTCCTTTCAAGCTCATTGGTCTCCTTGAGATTGCTATGATGTCCTCACATGCATTCTTTCTGTCAGTCATGTGACTCTCTTGACATTGGCTTCAGCATAAATGGTTTCCCAGTTCAAGTTATTATTTATTTATTTATTTATTTTTGAGACGGAGTCTCACTCTGTCGCCCTCAGTAGAGTGCTGTGGTGTCACAGCTCACAGCAACCTCCAACTTTTGGGCTTAAGCCATTTTCTTGCCTCAGCCTCCCAAGTAGCTGGGCCTATAGGTGCCCGCCACAATGCCCAACTATTTTTTTGTTGCAGTTGTCATTGTTGATTTAGCAGGCCTGGGCTGGGTTGGAACCCGCCAGCCTACCCACTGAGCTACAGGCACCGCCTCCGTTTAAATCATTTTTAAAAAGACGTCTGCCTTTGAATTTTAAATGATTGAAAATTTAGTCTCCCCACATTGATTGAAGGACTGAAAAATATTACACAATTGTGTATGGTTTCGTTAGAAATGATGAATTGTTAGGTAGCCAGCAGTACTTATCAAGCCTCGCTTGTAAAGAACCACACTAAATGCTGTGGGGACTTAGAGAAGTCTGGATTCTAAAGCATGTGTTGAACTCAAGAAGTCTGGATTCTAAAGCATATGTTGAACTCAACTCTCAATTCTAAAGCAGGTGTTGAAGCAGAGCTCAGTGGTTAAATTTGCACGCTCCAGAGGCAGGCTGAATGGATTTATATCCTCATTTGTTGAGGTTGGATAAGTCATTACACCTTAGTCTGTGCACAGATAGAGTGGAGGAAATGGTAATCCTGCCTCATAGACTGAGAAAATTTAAATAAGATAAAACATGTGTATGTGCTCAATGCAGTATCTGCCAGCCATAACTATAAAATCTAGAAAATATAAGCAATTGTTGTTCATTATTTTTATTTTATTGTTATTCACTTATTTATTTGGAGACAGAGTCTCACTCGGTTGCCTTGTAGAGTGCAGTGATATCATAGCTCACAGCAACTTCAAACTCTTGGGGTCAAGAGATCCTCCTGCCCCAGCCTTCTGAGTAGCTGACACTACAAGCTCCCACCACAAGGGGTCGAGATGGGGTTTCAGTGTTGCTCAGGCTGGTCTTGAACTCCCGAGTTCAAGCAGTCCACCTGCCTTGGCCTCCCTGAGTGGTAGGATTTTAGGTGTGAGCTACCACACCGGGGCTGTTTTTAATAATTTTTAAATTATGAAGTATCATATGTATCCAGAAATATGCACAAATCCTATGTGGACATTTGAACGGTGACAAAACAAGTGTTCCTGGAACTTCTACTCTGGTGGCGAGAACTGAAATCCTGCCAGTAACCAGAAACCATGCCCAACCTCCCCCCTTCCCTATCATAACTTCTTCCCCCACTGTCTCAACTCTTGTGATGTGTGATAATAATTTCCTTACTCTTTTTTAGTTTTACAAATGCTACAAGTTTATACTTTACTAAATGGCTTTATCTGCTTTCATTCAACATTATATGTGAAATACATTCATTTTCATTGCCATATGGTATTTCACTATTTAAATAGGTGAACGATGTATTGGTCTGTTCAGCTATTAATGGACATTTAAGTTATTCCTAGGTTTTGATTCTTATAAAAATATAAAAGTTCAGTACTTCCATGAACATCCTGCTACTCGTATTCAAGAGATTCCCCAGGGTGCAACTGCCGAGTCATGGGGAATTGGTATCTCCAATTTTATTGTATAGTGCCTAACAGTTTTCCAAACAGTTTTCACTCTCACCAGCTCTGTATGTGGGTTTTTATTCATATTCTGACCAGTACTTGGTGTTGGTCAGACTTTAATTGGTTACCAAACTAACACAGAGCTGTATTATTGTAACTGATTCTTTTTTTTTTTTTTTTTAGACAGAGCCTCAAGCTGTCACTCTGGATAGAGTGCCGTGGCATCACAGCTCACAGCAACCTCAAACTCATGGGCTCAAGCTATTCTCCTGCCTCTGCCTCCCAAGTAGCTGGGACTACAGGCACCCGCCACAACGCCCGGCCATTTTTTGGTTGCAGCCGTCATTGTTGCTTGTCGGGCCCGGGCTGGATTCGAACCCGCCAGCTCAGGTGTACATGGCTGGCGCCTTAGCCACTTGAGCCACAGGCACCGAGCCATCCATGCCCATTTATTAATCAGCTCCAGAAAGACCAGCTCAGCTGGTCATGAAACATTAGTTGTCATTTATAGTTAC
>CAUYON010128366.1:0-24384 GCA_963573935.1 Arctocebus calabarensis | reverse complement strand
CACAAAGCCCACTTTTTTTTTTTTTTTTTTTTTTGAGGCAGAGCCTCAAGCTGTCACCCTGGATAGAGTGCTGTGGCATCCCAGCTCACAGCAACCTCCAATTCCTGGGCTCAAGCGAGTCTCCTGCCTCTGCCTCCCAAGTAGCTGGGACTACAGGCACCTGCCACAACGCCTAGCCATTTTTTGGTTGCAGCTATCATTGTTGTTTGGGGGGCCCGGGCTGGATTCGAACCCGCCAGCTCAGGTGTACACGGCTGGCGCCGTAGCCCGTTAAGCCACAGGTGCTGAGGCAGCCCAGTTTTTTTTTGTTGCAGTTGTCATTGTTGTTTTAGCAGGCCAGGGTTGGATTCAAACCCACCAGTCTTGATGTACGTGGTCAGCGCCCTATCCGCTGAGCTAGGTGAGAATTTTACATTCTGATGCAGCCTTCAATCCACAATACAACCTACTAATATGGTGTTGGTCTCATTGGCCCAATCAGGTAGAAGCTCCCTAGAAACTCACTTTCACTTTCGTGACTGGGGTGGGTTACATCATGCGCACGGCAGTCTCTAAATGTTAGTATCAGCAGTTACAGAAATCTCACTATTCTTTTATTTTATTTTATTTTATTTTGAGACAGAGCCTCAAGCTGTCACCCTGGGTAGAGTGCTGTGGCATCACAGCTCACAGCAACCTCCAATTCCTGGGCTCAAGAGAGTCTCCTGCCTCTGCCTCCGAAGTAGCTGGACTACAGGCGCCCACCACAACACCCAGTCATTTTTTTTTGGGGGGGGGGTTGCAGCCATCATCCCAGGCTGCATTTGAACCTGCCAGCTCCTGTGTATGTGACTGGCACCTTAGCCACTGAGCTACAGGTGCCAAGCCCATTTACCTGTTTTTTTAATAAATGATTTTAATACATATACACAAATTTTTGCCCAGGCTATAGTGCTGCAATATTAGCCTAACTCACAGCAACCTCAAACGCGTAGGTTCAAGTGACCCTTCTGTCTTCACAGTAGCTGAGATTGTACATTCCCACCACAACACTTGACTAATATTTCTATTTTTAGCAGGGATAGGGTGTTGCTCTTGCAACAGAGTCTCACATAGTTATTTGCCCTCAGTAGAGTGCCGTGGCTGTAGCGTTTTAGCTCACATAGCTCACAGCAACCTCAAACTCTTGCTTCAAGCGATTCTCTGGCCTCAGCCTCCTGAGTAGCTGGGCCTGCAGGCGCCCGCCACAACGCCTGGCTGAATTTTAGAGAAAAAAAAAAAGAACCAGCTCTGGCTCAGGCTGGTCTTGAACCCCTGAGCACAGGCAATCCACCTGCTTCGGCCTATATGCATGAATTCTTAAGGAATATATTGTTTTGTTTTGCTTGCCTTTCTTTGATCCTTACATCACGATATGAAAACTATGATGTCAGCTGGGTGTGGTGATTTTATTTGAAAAAGTCCTTTATATAGTCTGTATTCTACTCCTTTACAAATTACCTCTACTGGAGTTCTTCTCCCAGGTGGTGCCTGGCCTTTTACATTTCTTTCTGGTATCTTTTGACAAATTAGCCTGAGACTGAGGTGGGTGGATTGCTTTGAGCTCAGGAGTTTGAAACCAGCCTCAGAGAAAGTGAGACCTTGTCTCTACCGAAAATACAGAAATTAGCCGGGCCTCATGGCAGGCACCTGTAATCCCTGCTAGTTGGGAGGCTGAAGTGGGAAAATCTCCTGAACCCAAGGGTTAGAGGTTACTGTGAGCTATAATGTCATGGTCCTGTAGCCTGGTGAATAGAGTGAGGGTCTGAAAAAAGAATTTAAAAAATGAGGGGAGGGGAGGAAAGGAGAGGAGGAGAAAGGAAAAAAGAAAAGAAAAGAAAACTATGTTATCTTTGATAACTTCCTTTTTTTTCACTCAGTGTAACATCTCTGGGATTCATCCAGGGCAGTTAAGCTGAGCTGGGTAGTTTATTCATTTTCCTGTTGGTTTAATAATGTGTTGTGACAGCAACCACAGTTTATTTGGCTGTTTTCCTGTGAAGGGACGTTTGATTTGTTTCCAGTTTGGGTCATTATAAACCATGCTGTGGCAGTCATGCTTGTGTGTGTGCTTTGGTGAAGCTTTTCTCAAGGATTTACCCTAGGGGAGGAATTGCTGGCTCGTGGGGTACGCAAATACTCCCCTTCACAAGAAGGCCGTGCCCAGTTATGTCCCTGAATGATTATAGCCAGGTAAGCTCTCTGAGCAGTACTTGTGACTATTTGATTCTTTCTCTCCCTTCTCCCAGTCTACGAGGAATAAAATGGTATCTTACTTGCTTCTAATTTTCTTTTTAATTACTTATGAGTTTGATGTTTATGAAGTATTCATGTTGCCTCTTCTGTAAAATATTCCTTTATGTCTTTTGCCTATTTTTCTGTGAGGTTGCTCTTTTTCTTATTTATTTGAAAAAATCCTTTATATATTCTGTATTCTACTCCTATACAAATTACATCTACCGGAGTATCTTCTCCCAGGCCTTTTAAATTTCTTTCTGGTGTCTTTTGACAAAGAAATACAAGTTTGTAATTTTAATGTAGGTATATTTACCAATCATTTCTCTTATGATTAGTGCTTGTAGGAAATCCTTTTTTACCTTGAGGTGACAAAAAATAGTCTATTTTCTTAAAATAGTTTTCAAAGGTTTGCCTTTAACATTTCAGTTGTTAAACCATGTGGATTTTTCTGGTACTTTACTCTCAGTTTAAAAAAAAAGAATTAAGGGCGGCGCCTGTGGCTCATCGGCCCCATATGCTGAAGGTGGAGGGTTCAAATCCAGCCTCGGCCAAACTGCAAAACAAAAAAATAGCTGGGCGTTGTGGTGGGCGCCTGTAGTCCCAGCTACTCCAGAGGCTGAGGCAAGAGAATTGCTTAAGCCCAGGAGCTGGAGGTTGCTGTGAGCTGTGTGATGCCACAGCACTCTACTGAGGGTGATAAAGTAAGACTCTGTCTCTACAAAAAAAAAAAAAAGAAAATTAAATCATGTGGATAATTTCACCTTCTATAAAATAGTCCTCCTCTGTCGTAGGGATTTGTGATGACATTGCTTTTGTTTCCATGGCTATGTCTAGAAGCTCTGCTATGTTCCACTACTGGAGGTATCTATCACTGCATGAATGCTAACTGTTTATACTTTCATAGTGGAAAAATCTCTTGCTATTTTCCCATCATTACCTTATTATTATTCTTTAGGAGTGCCTTGGTTATTCTTGAGTTTTTTAATGTTTTATATGAATTTTAGAATCAGCTTCTCAAGTTCTGATGAAAAAATACTTAGTTTTATAGGTTTTGGATTTTGACAGTATTGTTCAATCAATGGTTCCACTTGGAGAAAGGTGTCGTCCTTATGATATTGATTCTTTCTGTAAACACAGTAGATCTATCAATTTATTTAGGTCCCACTAATATTTTCCAATAATTACATAATTTTCTCCATAAATGTCTACTTTTGTGGAGAAAGAAAAGTTAGTTTTCTTTCTAGATACCTTCTCAGTTTTTTTTTCCTTTGGCAGTTATATAAAATTATATTTTCAGGTTATTAGTATATTTTAGTATATTGATCTTATATTTGGTTGCTCTGGAAAAATTTTTCTTATTTATAATTGATTAGGTGTGCATCATTTTAAATTTTTTCTTGAACAATCACATTTTCTATGAATAATGATAATTTTGTCTCTCCAACTTTTTTTTTTTTTTAACCTTTTATTTTGTTTTCTTTGAGACAGAGTCTCACTTTGCTGCTCCCAGCAGAGGGCCATGGTGTCACGGCTCACAGCAGCCTCAAACTCTTGGGCTCAAGCACATCTCTTGTCTCAGGAGCCTGCCACAACGCCCAGCCATTTTTAGAGAGCGGGGTCTTGCTTTGGCTTAGGCTGGTCTTGAACTTGTGAGATCAGGCAATCCACCCGCCTCGGCCTCCCAGAGTGCTAGGATTACAGGTATGAGCCTGTAATGCCTGGCCTCTCGTTTTCTTTCCTTATTACTCTGGCTAAGATTTACAGTACAGAATTGAATAAGAATGTAATAAAGCATCTTTGTCTTGTTTCTAATTTTAAAGAGAATCCTTTTAAAGTTTCATTATTAAAAATTATGTTAGCTCTAGATTTTTGTTAGATAACTTTATACGTATTAAAAAACTACCTTCTTATTTTGACAAAATAAGAATAATTATTCTTTAATAATAAAGAATTTTTTTTTTTTTTTTTGAGAAACAGCCTCAAGCTGTCACACTGGATAGAGTGCTGTAGCATCACAGCTCACAGCAACCTCCAATTTCCTGGGCTCAATCGAGTCTCCTGCCTCTGCCTCCCAAGTAGCTGGGACTACAGGTGCCTGCCACAACGCCTGGCCATTTTTTGGTTGCAGCCGTCATTGTTGTTTGGCGGGCCCGGGCTGGATTCGAACCCGCCAGCTCAGGGGTACGTGGCTGGCACCTTAGCTTGATGAGCCACAGGTGCCAAGCCAGACATATTGAATTTTATAAAATGCTTTTCTGCATTATTTGGAATGACTATATGTTTTTATCTGTAATAGTTAATGCAGTATATATTTATACATATTTAGATAATCCAAGTAAAATCATAGAACTGTCACTATACCACGTTTCTCAGAATCTTTTTTTCTCCCCCAAATCTTTCTGTAACAGTGGCTAAAAAAAGAGATTCACTGTAATAGTATGTGCAGTATAGCTCCCTTAACAATATCAAACCATCATCTCATTTCTGGGATAAACTCAACTGAGTTGTTGCTTGTTCCCAATGTTTGCAACTTTGTTCATGAGTAAGGGAAACCTGCACTACCCCTCTGTGGTGGTGTTCTTTCCTGTTTGGGATCAATGTCATAAAGGTTTCATAGGGTGAGTTGGAGAACATCCTCTCTTTCCCCCTTTTTGAAAGAATGTGCCTAATTTTGAAACACTGTTTAAAAAGTCAAGTATTGTAAACTTTGTAAAACTCTCAGGTCTGTCTTAGTATAATATATTCTTTGTGGAAAGACTTTTTGTTATAATTAAATTTATGTAAGTGCATAGGAATTTCTTTTAAATCCGGAAAGTTAAATTTTTTAAGTCATTTGTTCCCTTTGGCTTGGAACCCATAGCACAGTGGTTACAGCGCCAGCTACATACACCAAGGCTGGCGGGTTCGAGCCCGGCCCAGGCCAGTTAAACAATGACAACCGCAACAAAAAAATAGCTGGGCAATGTGGTGGGCTCCTATAGTCCCAGCTACGCGGGAGGCTGAGGCAAGAGAATCACTTAAGCCCAAGAGTTTGAGGTTGCTGTGAGCTATGACACCACAGCACTTTACCGAGGGTGACATAGTGAGACTCTCTCTCAAAAAAAGAAATTTGTTCCCTTGATCTATGCCCTGTGCTCACAGAAAGTGCCAGAGCTTTCCTAATGTGCTTGTAAAAGCCTTGATATGAGAGCGTTTTGGGTGCCTTATCATTTTTTTCATTTTTGTAGGTAACAAATGCCCACATGCTGGTCATTTAGACAGTTGGTCAGCTTTCATTCAAGTACAGTTCAGCCTCGTGCTCTCTCAACTAATTTTTCTAGGAAGATTTGTTTGCTTTTTGTTTCCTCAAAGTTGATTGTGTTAAGATTTTCAGGAAGAGTTTGTGAGGTATTTCTTAGCTGTGCCCCCCAACCCTACCCAAATGTATAGTGAATATCATTGATGGTTTGATTCACTGATGCTCACTGCTATTACTTTGAACTTGATGGTTTGATGATTCACTGATGCTCACTGCTATTACTCGAACTTGAATTATGTAGCATGGTAATGGACCTATAAAAAGGTGATTAAAAAGAAAATAGATAATAGTAACAATAAAACCTTAATGTAACACATTAACTGCTATGTAAATTGTATTCAACTTATACTAACTTGAGTCCGGGTTTATTTACACTAATTTTGGTCTGCGGTATCATGAAGCATATTTAACTCACACGTCTTGACCTAATAAAATACTGCGGCCCCAAGGAAAAAAATTTTTTTCGAGTGTGGTAAGGAACAACTTGTTTTTCTAGTGTGTCAGTCAATGTGTTAAAAACTTTTTTATCTCTTCTTAATATTTTGTCTTTTTGTTTTCATGAAAGAGTGTCCATTTGTTAACCATGTTCAAGGCCAAGCATAATCAGGAATACTCAACTCGAGAGTAGGTTATTTCAAGTCTATAATTGAAGTATTCAACTACCACTTGGAACATAGACTTCATCGATATTTTAAATATATTTTTCAGGGAGAAATTTGTTTAAATTCTGAGGTAGACGAACATATTAATTGGTTCCAGCAAGAATATGTGAAAACAGAAAAGAACTGGACAGAAATTGACAAAAGGATGAGCCAGACTTTGGAAATAAGAAGAAAGATGATCAGCAGCAGAATACCTCGGAAAGACATTCTTAAACTGTTTCCTTTCTTGAAGTGCCCTTATCAGGTATGTTTTTTTTGGTTTTTTTTGTTTTTGAGATAGGGACTTGCTTTATTGCCCTGGATGGGGTGCAGTGGCATCATCTTAGCTCACTGCAACCTCAGACTCCTGGGATTAAACATCCCTCCTGCCTCAGCCTACTGACTAGCAAGGACGACAGGTCACCATGCCAGGCTCGTTTTTATGTTTTTTGTAGAGAGGTGGGTCTCACTGTTGCCCAGGCTAGTCTCAAACTCCTGGGTTCAAGCAATCCTCCGGCCTTGGACCCCCAAAGTGCAAGGATTATAGGTGTGAATCACCATGCCAGGTTGATATCTTTATTCACTTATAATTCTCCCTGATTATAGTGTCCAAACTGATTTTTTTCCTCTTTCCTCTTGGAGTGGTAACAGGACAAGTAGCAAGAGAGTGGCTCTCAGGGTGCGAGGCCCCATGGGCTACGTACAGCTACGATCATTTGGTAAAAATTTCAGGAAGCATGGTCAGATGAGGCACTGGCTGCCTTTAGAACCAAAGAGTTCTCTGTTACCAGACTTATCACAGAGACTGGGGGATCATGACTTAGGGGTATTTTGAGTGTTAATCCTTTTCCCTATGAATGCTTTTAGATAAACAAACTGGGAAACTTTATGAAGGAACTATTACTATGCAACCTTACTTGAAGGATCCCAAATGATCATATAAAGTGGTGTTAAAAATATATGAAGTCTCATGGGTAAATTAAATGCCCTTCCATCTAGTTTAAGGGGACCATTCAAGGGTCTTATAACTAACATAATTTTAGCTATGGTATATAATAAAAGGTACATCAAAGTTTATACTTGAGAACACATTTTATAGAGGAATTCTGTGGGTACAGTCAACCCAATTAAACATGAAATATTTTACATTTTTTTTCCCTCAAAAAAACCTGAAATAAGAATTTGCTACCAGGACGGGTAGGGGAAAAATAAAAAAGAAAGAATTTGCCTATATTATTTTAATAATAATGTTAATAGCAAACATCTGAGTGCTTACTATGCAACAGCATGTTCTAAATACTTTACACGGATTAATACATCTAATCCTCTAACCCTGCCTTGGCTTTTGCTTGTTTCCTCTTAATCTTTGGGTTGCTAGAAACAGTAATCATTGGCAGCCTCTGGCTATTAGAAAAGTATGCCAAATTGACACACCTACAAAATATAGCCTTAAAACCAAAACCTACCATACTGATAGTTAACACACTCTATAAATGTAGAGAGTATGTTTTAAATATCAATAGTTTTACAACTGCCCAGCAGAGTGCAGAGTGACGTGGAAATGCAGTATTGATTTTTGGATGCTGACAGGACTAGTGGATGGTTGGTAAGGCTGCTCTGGTCACTAAGGTTGCAGCCTTATGGGTCTTCATTGGAGCACAGCCTAGAAATGAAAGCCTGGCGTTTGACACCAGCCTGGGCAACATAGCAAGACCCCATCTTTAGGGAAAAAAATACATAGACTATGTTAAGTGACCTTTCACAGTGGTCTTGCTCAAGATGGTCCCCTTGCTCTCTGGGAGGCTGAGCAGGGAGAATCACTTAAGCTCAGGCCTTCATACATGATGACAGGTGAGATCCCACCTGGCTAAGGTCCCCTGTGGCCTGTGTGAAAAGCAGAGTTTCCAGACCAAAGGCCATGTCCATGTCCTTTGCCTTTATCTTCCACTGTTCTTCCTCATTCTCTCGGGCATTTCACCCTTTCCAAAATATGCATTGGAGTGTGGTTTTTATAATGACTGCACTAGAGGACCTGCCTCAGCCTACCAGGTAGCTGGGACTACAGGCATGCACTACAATGCCTGGCTAAATTTTCTATTTTTAGTATAGATAGGGTGTCAATTTTGCTTAGGCTGGTCTTGAACTCTTGATCCTACCACCTCAGCTTCCCAGAGTGCTAGAAGGCCAGTCTAAGCAAGAGCGAGACCCCATCTCTAAAACTAGCCAGGCATTGTGGGGGGTCGGGGGGGGGGGCACCTGTAGTCTCAGCTACTATGGAGGCTGAGGCAAGAGATCTCTTGAGCCTGAGAGTTTGAGCTTGCTGTGAGCTGAGACACCATGACACCCTACCCAGGGTGACAGAGTGAGAATCTGTGTCAGAAAAAAAAATATTTTTTTTAAATCTGAGTTTTGCTTTAGGCCACGAGGGAGTAACTGGTGCTGGACTCTATTCTGGTAGCTGCTCTCAGGCATCGCAGGGCTCTGCTCCTTAATAAAAAGGAAACGCGTCACTGCACTCCGGCTTTCTGCTGCAGGGTTTATGTTCTGCCTACCGAACTGACCAGGGACAGATTGGTTTGGGAGTCAGGCAGGGGCTGGTTTATGCAGGACAGGACACTGGAGAAAGCGAGCGTGGGGACGGAAGTCTATGCAGTGCCAATCTTGGCTGAGAGCTGAGATTTTGCAGTGTGGGCAATTAAGAGAGTGCTGGCTCAGAGTGCAGAGAGCACCACTGAGCACCTCAGGCATCCACTTGGGACATAGAAAGCCAGCACCGCATTAGTGAGAACCATGCCCTAATAGAGCCAGGACCATCCCCTAGGTCAGAGTAAGACAAACACCAAGAAAAAATATCCAAACAAATGATAACATCAACTCTGACAGGATCAGGGCAGAGACCAGGACTTTAACTATCAAAACAAAGTTTAACACCCTTTAAAGAGACACATTTCTTTTTGAGACAGAGCCTCAAGCTATCACCCTGGGTAGAGTGCTGTGGTGTCACAGCTCACAGCAACCTCCAACTCCTGGGCTTTAGCGATTCTCTTGCCTCAGCCTCCCAATAGCCTGTGGGACTACAGGCTGGTTTTTGGTTGTAGTTGTCACTATTGTTTGGCAGGCCTGGGCTAGATTCCAACCTGCCAGCTCTGGTGTATGCGACTGGCACCTTAGCCACTTGAGCTACAGGCGCCGAGCCTATATTAGCTTTTCTTGTGATCTGATATTTCTATTGCTTTCTTCTCTTGTCAGATGTTCAGAGAATTCCAGCTTCTTACAAGAATAGATATTTATAAGAAAACAAGGCACATTTTGGAATCCTATTCAGAAAATATACTGACTTCTTTTTCAGTGGTGAACAATCCAATCAATATTGCATTGCAAGAAAAAATCAAACAGTACACAGATGAAGACATGTTGAAATGTTGGTACATCGGCGGGGCTGGGGGATCTGGTCTCAGTTCTCTGTATAATTCAGGATATGGAGAAAAATTCTAGCTTTGGTAATAAGTGACAACTGGTAAGAAAGAAAAAATCTGTTTTCAAATGAGGGAGGAGGAGAGGTATAGATTATTATTATTATGTTTTTTTTTTAGACAGAGTCTCACTTTATCACCCTCAGTAGAGTGCTGAAGCGTCATAGCTCACGGCAAACTCAAACTCTTAAGCTCAAGGAAAGCTCTTGCCTCAGCCTCCCCGGAAGCTGGGACTGAAGTGCCTGGCTAGTTTTTAGAGACAGGGTCTCACTCTTGCTCAGGTTGGTCTCCAACTCCTGAGCTCAAGAGATCTACCCACCTCAGCCTCCCAGAGTGCTAGGATTATAGGGGTGAGCCGCCCACTGTGCCCAGCCTTTTCACGTATAGATTTTTAAAGTGCACTCAATATTGTAAAATTATATTTAGGGAACTAGTAGCCTGTTAATTTTATGATATAAATCACATGGGGAAGCAAGGTGAAATCATCCTGGCTGATAGAGAGTACAGAACTCTTGTCTTCCCCTGGCATGATTTGCACAGCAGACGTGAAATTTTTAATGTTTTATTAGAAAAGGCTGTAGTTAAGACAGGTTGTGAAATGCTGATCTAAGGAAGGTAACTTGTTTTGTGTAGAAGGTAATAATATAAACAAATCCAGATGTTTTAATACTAGTTTTGCTTACAAGAATTGCTAAAAACTGACCCTTGCTAAACGCTTTGTTAACATGTTTACTTTGACAGATATGAAGATGACAGCCACATGTTTACTTCTCCCAGATGTTTTTGGAGATGACCCCAGCCTTTTTGTCGTCGTGAATAAGAAGGTGTGCAGTACGTTAACAGCCATTGGTTTTGACATTTTACATCTTCCCATAATTTATTACAAAGCAGACTGATACACTATTTTAAAGTATATTTTGTCATACTAAAGTATATTGTCATATACTAAATCGCAACAAGCTTATTTATGGTAATATCATGATTAAATTCAGGCATGTTTGATGATGCTATTTAGCTATTTTGCCTATCCTGACAATGACTCTGTTCTTTTCTTTAGGTGCAAACGTCCACGCCCGTGTTAGAAGTTAAAAACCCTTTCAACATTGAGGTCTGCGAATTTTCTTTATACTTAGAAAAGGAGAGGCTCACAAAGGTGGATAACTGTGTGACTGCCTTGGCTGTGCTAGTAGCAGCCTTTCGTGTATTTGAGATTCAGTGTCCAAGAAGACTATCCGAAACCCTCAACTTTCTAGAGACATTGATTTTTGATGTGCACGGTCCCTATTTTTCTTCTTTGAAAGAAAAGGAAAGGGAAGTAGAATTTCAACACCCAGTTAATTAAAAGCATGCCAAGTATTGTATCTGAATTTTCCTGCGGGAAAGCTGAAACTTAATAAAAAATTATTTTCTTTATGGTTGTGTTAAGAGGTAGGTATTAGAAAATCATTGTGTTCTCACTGATGCTAATGAATTTCAAGGCCTTCTATCTTTACATTTAGATATTAAGTTCTTTGTGAAATTCTGTAATAAAATGCTACTTAATCAAGGAGCTGTGACTTTTCTTTTGATTTGACTTCTCAGGATTTCCAGTCAAGGTTATACTTTCTAAGTGAACTTAGTTTTTTAAAGGACACTGTGATTTTCTTTTTGCTTTTAATTTCAGTTGACTTGCATTCTTCTTAGTTTCCTTTTTTTTTTTTTTTTCATTATCCTTGCTTTTAATTATTCCTCATGCCAGTTGCCTCCCAAGTAGCTGGGATTACAGGCACCAGCCACGACGCCCAGTGGTCTTCTTTCCTGGTAGTAGAGACGGGGTCTTTTACTCTAGCTCACTCAGGCTTATGCTGGTCTCCAACTCTGTGAGCAATGGAAATCCACCCGCCTCGGCCTCCCACAGCGCTGGACTATAGGCACACCTGGCCAAATTTCTTTTTTGTTGTTGTTTTTGTTTTGTTTTTTCGCATTTCGGCTGAGGCTGGGTTTGAACCCGCCACCTTCAGTATATGGGGCTGACGCCCTCCTCGTTGAGCCACAGGCGCCACCCAGGACACTGTGATTTTTACAAGATTTAGTGACAGGATTTAGCTCCACACACTTGTGGCCTGTGGTCTGTGTCTTGGGTCTGGACATTGCTTGACATCTTGAAGTTGAACGTCTTCCTCCAGATGACCTGTTTGGCTCCAGGAGCTGTGGTCTCTGTGAATTATTTGTTGAGGGCGAGGCCTGTTGCGTTCTGGAGGTCTCCTTGTTGCTAACACAGGTGCCAAACTCATGACTCGTGCTCCTCTGCTACTGTTTCCTGCCCTAGGGACACAGTGACGTGTCCTGTGCCTAACTGGCTATGACCAGAGTCCCAGAGGTTATAATGCTGCTTACCTTGCCAGCACCATGATTGTACAAGTGCTTTTAGGGCCCAACAAGACTCACTGAACTTTCATTTCTTTCCAAGTAGTTCATGAGGGGAAAAACTACAAAACTATAGTTTAAAAGGGCCTGTGATGTTACTATCAAAATATCAACGTTACTTATTTTTGAAAGATCTTTTTGAGAACTGAAAAGAGATTTAAATGTGTTAATACCTATATCACAACGAGGGAGCATTTCCTGGATTACTTCATTAAATTTTTAAAAAGTTTAAGAAGAGGTCATGCAAATTATTGAAGGAGTGGGATGTGTTCAATAAGATGTAAAAGCCTTTTTACTCACGATATATGCTTTAAAAAAGATAGGAAAAATTTCCAATGGGAACGAATACTATGTGACTTAACAACATAGTTTTTAAATTTTTTTCTCACTCATCACGTCCTCTTGGGCTATAGTTTGACAAACAATTCTGCATCCTCCAGATTCATCACATAGCTACATAGTGCCCATACATTTGATGTCGGTCCCGTTTTCACCCCCCCCCCTTCTATTTGACAAGCTTTCTTAAAAATCATACATGTGTAGAAAAGCATCTGCAATTAAGATTTTATTTCATTCATATCAGATATAACAAGTGCAACTTGAATGTACAAATTCTGAACAAAACATAAAAAAGGGGAAAAAACAGTAATAAAAAAACTTAAATTTGAGTAGATTCATGCAAAGAAATGAATGGGACACTGTGATGTCTCAGACCCTGTTTTACCTTGAATTATGACAAATGCAAAAGACTGCTATTAGATTTCCAACAGGGGACATCAAATGAAGTCTGACATCAGACAGAATGAAAGCAACAAAGGAAGGGGTGAAACTCTCCCCAGAATTCAGACAGCATGCTACAAACTTTTACTTTCTACTTTTAAAATAGTCCTGGAATAAATATCCATTCCTGGAAATGGAAAGTACATCAAAAGACTGACAAAATAATTTACCTTTTGCCTTAGAAATGCATTCTTACAAAAGAAACACTACCAGCTATCAGTTATAATCAAGGTTTTCATTTAAAGTGCATCTGTATGTTTATACATCGAGGCAAAGTATTCCACAGAAAAAGGAACCCTTCCAAAATGGAGGTTCTTGAATCACTAACTGCTTTGGAAAATCACCTTACTGATCTGTGAGCATTTAGGATTTTTTGTCAACTGGTGGTGTTTCTTCACACCTTGTCTTTTCAGTAATATCTCGAGGTTCGCTCTTCAGTCAAGCTGGGTGGAAACCTTTGGGTTTGGAGGACACTGTTAAGACCTGAATCAGAGCTCTTTACAGATTAGTGTTTCTATCAACAGAACGAGCCTTTGGTGTCTGTAAAGCACCCCAGTTGCTTCGACAACAAGTAGAGAAAAGCTCAAGGTCTTCTCATATATAATAGTTCAAGGTCCTCTCGTACATTCCCCCAGTATAACTGCATATTCCTCTGATGCTGTCTGACTCTTGTAAACACACGGGCACCACGGTGCAGGAGGCTGATGCCACTCAAATACACTACCTAATTTATTTATGTTTATATATTTTATTTTTCGATTCCATTCTTTTATATACATGTTTTTGGTAATTATAGTAAAGATGCTGGTGAAAAGTAATTTGTTTAAACATTTCATAATGCGTGCAAAAGTAAAAAACACTGATTCAAAGAAAAGTCATTTTTACAACTATTCAGCCTCAACAAATTAGGACAAGCAGTTAGGCAATATCATGACTTGCAAAGTTATACTTAGCATAATGTTGCAATTCAAAATATGGCACAAAATTAATACACATAACAGTCCCACTGGCTAAACTTAGCCAGGTTTTGACTAATTTGGTTTAATTTGAAATTGATTATATAAAAAGGTCTCCGAAAGTATTGAAAAAGAAACAGTGTACATGAAAGAGAATTCAACAATGTTTACAAAATGCCAAAAGTTCTTACTCTCCCCCATCCATAAATAATGAAGTCCCTTCTGCCCCCCACCCCCCAGCCTCAAAAAGATTTACAAAGATAAATTTAGCTCAGTGAACAGAACCAAAAGATGCCTGTTGTTAGACAGTACCTGGTTAAAAGCTCAAGCACTTTCAGAAGAACTCATATATATTGTCTTTCGAGGAATATAAATAATTCGATAGTGTTGCTCTTTTTTTGAGTTTTGGAGAATTCTCATGTAGGAGTTACAACTGTCCTTGTGCTTTGAATAAAACATGAGCTTTAAAGCCGAAAGCCGATAGAATTCAGAATTCACTATCTTCAAAGTTCATTGTGAGAATTCTTCTCTGCAGCTTTAAACATCAGGATAGAATTGAAAATTTTGAGAGCAGGCCCCAGCTTAATACTCATAATTTTAACAATGTCCGTTTGAGTCATAAGTAGAAATGCTTCTCCGTCAATTTGCTAAGATGGGGGGAATAAAAAAAGAATGTGGATTAATCAGATGTAGTATTGCTGGAAACATTCAAAGATGTTACCAGCTTTCTTTTACACAGCCACACTAAAAAGGCACCGGTAGGAGTTTATGTGTGCAATCTTTCCTGACATGGGCCACTCTTTTCTACACCAACACCACCATACCCACACGGACTGGAACACAGTAAACGCAATCATGTGAAAAATCAGCCTGCAGGAAAATGTAAGTGCTCATTCCACACTGTGGTTACTCCAAACCAGGAGGGAAGTCAGGAAGAATATGGAAAAACCTGAGTACCTTAAATCCAGTTCATATCGTGGTAAGTTTTTAAATTAGAAAACATAGCATGTGCATGAATATTTGTGGACATAAAATAACTCAGGCAAATACAATAGCTACATGTTGGGGTTCCCCCCCCCCCAATTAGCCTTCCTCCATGAAGAAAAAACCTCAGAAAGATAACACAGCTACTGTGTCTACAATGAGTCTTTACAAACAGAAGAAAAGCATTTAATCAGTAGTGGTTGGAAGAAACTGTGATTGCTGTTAAAAGGTGCAGACTCTAGCCTGCTCTACCACTTGGGTAACCATGAGAAAGACCCTGCCTCTCTCTCAGCCTCCTTGAAGACAAAAAGCCTATTTTTCTTGAGAGTAAAGGCTACTGTTTTCTAGCATTTCAAAGGTAAAACATACTTTTGAGGTTCAGAGATAGAACACTCTGAAGATGCGTCTGGGTTGATGAGCAGACCAAAGGAACACAGTCTTTTGTACAACTTTCCCCTTCCAGGGAGGCTCCCTCACCTTAAGGTAATTCACTGCTTTTTCGGTTTTCTTAAACAGGCTTTTGTTGTCTGCCCCAGGGTACGTCAGAAACCTTGATGGCAGAATCCTCTGTTAGGGGTGGAACTCTGCTCCCCACCCCCAAAGTTCATATTGGGAAACTGGCCGGTGCAGATGTAGCTAGTTGAGGTCACAGGGGTGTAGGGTGAGCACCTAACCCAGTGGGATCGACTGGTGTCCTTGTAAAAAGAGGAGATTGAATGCAGAGACAGACACACACGGAGGGGTGACACTGTGAATATGCGAGGGGATACCACCTCGAAGTCAAGGGAGGCCCTGCGAGGATTCTTTCCCTTGGAAGAAAGCAACTGTGAGAACACCCTGACTTCCATTCTTCTCTAGAACTGTGAGACAACAAATTCCTGCCATAAGCCACAATCTGTGATATTTGTAATGGCCCCAGTAACCTAACCGGACTCTAATTCTGCAAAAAGTTCTCTACATAAAGGCTGATTATGATTAAGCAGCTATTTGTTAGGATTTTCTTCTCTCCTCACAAAATGAAAAATCTGTAAATCTAAAATGCCTGTATACTTAATCAGTAAAAACCAGAGTCATCTTACACAGCTTGGGGTAACAATCATGTGGGAAAACGGCTGCTAACTTCAGTTTAAAAAAAAAAAAGTCCTGCTGCTATTGTAAATTAGAAGAAAAGACATTCCAGTGTTAATCCCTAAGAATAACACAGTTAAATGGCTGATATGAAAAATATTCTACTGCTTCGTGGAAACATTTGCTCTGGTCTCATTTGCTTGAGCTATGAAAGCAGTCTGATAAAGGGCAGGAAGAAAGGCAGGTCTACCAACACTTCACTCGACCCAGGCAGGCCTCAGGGAATGGACAGCCTGACGGAGCCTTCTAAGGCATTGACGAAAGCCTCAACACGCACACCCATTTCCGAGGAGCTCACGACGAAGACTGACTAGTTTATTATAACCTTGAACCCTACTGAAGGCTTATAGCAGCAACTGACTCTCCTTCTGACACTACTTAAGAGTTCACCATGACAGATGAGTGATAAAAAGGAATGTTCAGAGAATGGAGAGGCTGGGATTTGAAATTAAGAGTGGAGGGAGAAGGGTAATTTTTGGTAGATTATTACTTATCAGGAGGTTACACTAGAAAGCAAAAGTCTTGCGGCTAGTGCCAAACTTGGTATATTATGTACAGGTTGCTCTGATGTGTGGCCATAAGAACAAGCCTTGAGTGGAAGGAAGTGAATTTTAAAAAGGACATTCTAAGAATAACAGCAACCACTGCAATGTACTGCTAGGCTTATTTTTGTTTGTTTGCTTCTGAAATGCATATATAGTGGTATAACTCCAGTGATTAGGTGTCTTGGTAAAGGCCTAAAATGAGGTAAAAGAATTTGGACTTCAGGAGCTGCTGCCTTCCACTTCACTGACCTCTCCACTGAGCACTATTCTTCTGTCCCAATACTTCATCTCTAAATCACAGTGACATGCTCTTTGTCTGAGTAAGTCCTTCTCAGAGTGTACAAGGATTCACTCAGAAAAACGTACTAAACATCTATTATATTCAAACACTCTTCTTGTTCTTGGGCACACAAAGAATAAAACAAAAACAAGCAAACAAAAAATTCTTTGTTGAGTTTACGTTCCAGTAGGGGGGGAGATCATAAGCAATAAGCATAATTTCCAAGCCTGTTAGTGAATCAGAAGGTGATTAGGGCTGGGAGGTGGCGGTCGGAGCAGGACTGATGGAGAGGCTGCATCTGGGCAGACTGCGCCCTGGGAACCTCGGAGGAAGAGCACGACAGGCAGCAGGGGGAGCCAGAACACACCAGGGCAATCTGGGGATGGCAAGGAGGCAGCGTGAAGAACTGCAAGGGGCAGTGGAAACAAGGAGGCAGGACAGGCCACACGGCGCCACTCTGAGGACGTCAGATTTTACTTTGAGACGTGGAGCTACTGGGAGGGTGTGAACGGAGAAGTGACACGATTTGACATCTGTTTCAGCAGGATCACCCTGGAAGCAGATTGGAGAGGAGCAAAAATAGAAGCAGGGAACTCTGTTGGGAGGTTCCACAGGGACCCAGCTGGGGGACGGGTGGCTGAGACGTGCTGGCAGTGGTGGGGGCTGAGAGTTGGCATCTTGCTATGTTTTTATTATACACCCAATAGAATGTTCCTTAGATTAGATGTGAAGTCTAAGATCAGAGAAGTCAAAGACTTCCCCAACAGCCTATCTAAGTACTTGTATTTTGCCTTTTAGAGATAATTTATAAGACTTCATTAGATGTGTTATGGTTTACTTCTAGGACTTAAACCCAATATCCACAGACCTTATGAAACACTTGAATGCAATGACGATTTTATTATTA
The DNA here is from genome assembly GCA_963573935.1 of Arctocebus calabarensis. Classification (NCBI taxonomy): domain Eukaryota; kingdom Metazoa; phylum Chordata; class Mammalia; order Primates; family Lorisidae; genus Arctocebus; species Arctocebus calabarensis. The sequence goes on along the minus strand of CAUYON010128366.1, from coordinate 6,730 downwards.
TTATTTATTTGTTTTTTTGGTGGGGGGCGGAGTCTCAATTTGTTGCCCTTGGTAGACTGCCATGGCGTCATAGCTCACACCAACTTCAGACTCTTGGGCTTAAGCAACTTTCCTGCCTCAGCCTCCAGAGTACCTGAGATTACAGGCACTCGCCACAACACTCGGCTATTTTTAAAGATGGAGTCTCACTCTAGCTCAGACTGGTCTCGAAGCTGTGACTCAGGCAATCCACCTGCCTTGGCCTCTCAAGTGCTGGGATTATAGGCGTGAGCCACCATGCACAGCCCCCACCCTCCAACTATTTTTAGAGATGGGGTCTCCCTCTAGCTCAGGCTGTTTTTTGAACCTGTAAGCTCAGACGATCCAACTGCCTTGGCCTGCCAGAGTGATAGGATTACAGGCGTGAGCCACCACGCCTGCCTTTGTTTATTTTTGAATCATCCTTCTCACCAGAGCATTACACAGACTAACATACACATGATATTTAACAAACATTTACAAGATGAATATTAAGTATGAGACAGAGAACATTAACTGTTCCACTTTTCCAAAGAGGAGTCTTTGGTACCTGAGAAACATCTCCAAAGATAATATGCCATGGGGGAAAAAAAAAAAAAAAAACTATTCAAAGAAATATCATATTATTTTGATTTGAACTTCTTTCTTGACACATTGCTAACCAGTAACGAGTTACCCAGTAACATAGACAGTTACTGCAAAAAATTGTCAGTCAACAATGTGTTAAGATATGAGAGGCACGAAGTGATTCTATTCTATAAGCAACTAAGAGATGAGGAGGGGAGAAAGAATAAAATAGGAGGAATTTGGGACAACTGGGAATTGAGACTGGGAGGAACTAATCAGGGACCAGCTGCCATGGTAACACATGTAAACACCGACAATTTTACACAGAAACTATCCATGTTACTGGGTAACTCATGACTGGTCAGCAATGTGTAATACAGAAAACCTACAAGGATTATCTAAATATCAACAGAATCAAGAGTGGAATTTATAAATGGATGGGGTATGTGTTTATTTTAAAAAATGCTTTATCCACCAGGCGTGGTGGCTCACACCTATAATCCTAGCACTCTGGGAGGCTGAGGCTGGGGCATTGCCTGAGCTCAGGAGTTTGAAACCAGCCTGAGCCAAGGGTGAGATTCCATCTCTAAAAGTAGCCAGGTGTTGAGGCAGGTGCCAGCTACTCAGGAGGCTAAGGGTAGAGGATCACTTGAACCCAAGAATTGGAGGTTGCTGTGAGCTATGATGTCATGCACTCTACCTAGGGCAACAAAGTGAGACGTTGTCTCAAAAAATATATGCTTTATCATTTTCAAAGGTAATGGACTAAACAATATTCTCTGAGAAAGAACAACATCTCCCCATGTAAATCTAAGTCTGCTCAAGAATAAAATGTTAATTGAGAGTGGTCCCTGAAGATAATTTAGAAATTAAGGAATGAAACTCGAAATCTGAATAACTCCTAAATGAAAATCAACTAGAAAGAAGATAAAACATTTCTGCAATAACATAAGTCAGCAAAAGGACGAGGAAAGTCAGATCACTGTACATTTTCACAGGCATTCCTCTGGGCATAAGCTGTATTTAATAATATAAGACACTGATGACTGAGGCCTGGATTCTTAGCTCTCTGCACACACCTGCAAGGAAACTAGGAGTATGTTGTTCCTAACATGGTAAGGTTCACACACAGGGCCAGCAAGGTGTGTATGTGAGGAACCGTACACGGCAGATGTTGGAGAAAGCCGAGACTACGTTCTCCCCGCTTTCTGCCCTCTGGCAACATCACAAAGAGTCACAATCAGGGTGATAACTACTGATTTGCTTGGAGGAGATGACAGGCAAGTGGTGTATTTTTAAAGGTTTCCAGAGAAAAGGGTCTCCTGTTCTCCAACATTATCTTTAGTGCAGTTGAAACCAGATTCCTTTTTATTCATTAGAATAACATATGATATCATTATTAATCATGCCTTCTACAGAAATTTTGGCAATGTAGTCAAAAACAATGAATAAAATGTCTTCCTAAAGCAGACTATGATAAATATCTGTGATTATAAATATTACTTAGAAATGTATAAGATTTAAAGGATTTTTTTTAGCAATAATGGCAATATTTATTATCAGCAGCAAATGGAGTTAACCTTGGTGTTAGAATGACATTTGAAAATAAAATAATGGGAATTAATTTCATTTTATTAAAAATCAAAATGCTGCTTATTTCTTTGGTTTCTTTCTGTGCTATAAATTATATAAATGCATGCTATTAAGTTTTGTTGAGTTTTTTTAAATAAGGAGTCTAGCGTCACTGCTATGGGGCATCGTAAAGTGGTGTTTATAAACATTCTTTGCATGTCATCTCATACAAAGATCTTTTGATACAACTGATTAATGCTGCCTGTTAGCTAACCTCGCATCAATTTATCAATTTTTAACACACTCTTATCTCTTCCCGACTCTTGACAGTTCAACACATGTCACCATTCACTACATTTCAGCACTCTGATCCCATTAAGTAACACTGCAGTTTAGTGGAACACTTACTTCATCTTTAAACACTTTTCCGTGTTCTTCACACCCAGGTAAGCTCTGAATGAATTCTGACACCTGTCAAAGATAGCATCACAAATTTCCAGTTAAAAAAAAAAAAAAGTCAGAATCTAAATGCTACAGATCCAAAACATTTAACCTTTATGTTTTTAAGTGTTTCTTTCAAAATAATTTCTTCATTCTCAGGAAAAAAAAAAAAGATGAAACACTCCACATGCTCCATGCGTCCACCACTCCTTACGCCTACTGTGTCCAGGGCCTGAAGACAAAGAGTATGAAGTATATACCTCATCTGTGCTCCACTTGGAAACTTTACTGGCAGGGATTCCAGCAACAGTTGGAAGAAGCTTGCTCTGCTGCTCCCAGCGCAGGGGCAGACATGGGATTGGTGACTTAAAGGACAGAAAGACGGCTGACCTGCGCTGGGCCTGCTGCATGGCTGGTTCTTCCCGGGCACCTGATCAATTGAAACAAATGGGAATTACTCTCTGTGGAGCAGCAAGAAAGCCCCCCAGTCAGCGCACCTCCCTTGGAAAATGAGACGGGTCTGTGTTAGTTAAGCACTGATTCCTTCCAGTATTACACCCATTGAACACCTCCGCCTTGTCTTCACTGAAGGCTGCTATGAAAAACGAGCTATAATTCAACTCTCCAGTTTGCTAAAGCACCATTATTGAAGACTTTCTGTCTCAAGTTGATCAATGTTGCCTCCTTCACACGTTAGGTAAGAAATGTGCCTCAAGGTTTTGGTGATAAGGAAAATAACTCTCATCTTAAGAAAATGTAGCTGTTCCCCTTTCTGCTTTGAATGTTGTGAAGGTTAACAGCCAAGTTGTACATGCAAGTCCGTAGCTGTGTTTACCAAGTACTGTACTTGTGCTTGCCTTTGGTCTCAGGTGTGGTTTGTATTCTTAATTTTTATTTACTGATCATATTGACTTTTTAAATAGCCAACTCAGTTTTTTAAGGGATATGAAACTATTGCAATAAAAAATACAAAACAGCAGAAAGGCAAAGGCTTTTGTGATGTGTGCAGACTGAAATGAAAACTGACTATTCTGTTCACGGGTTAGAGCTTCTGAATCGAAACCTCAGTAACTGCTGCTTTCCTAAAGTGGCCATTTTTTAGCAAATGATTTTTGTCCCTGGGACTGTCAGTAATCATCTCCTCTGATCCTTCAGAACACAAGCCTTTTCTGGAAACTACTTACTCAAAGCACCTCACAAGAAAGGCAACTCTCCCACATGGAGTCACACAGCAGCTCAGCTACAGTGACAAATCAATTCCTTCACAAATCTTCCTTTCATATTTCCAAGAATATTTTAAAGTAAGTTTTTTTTCCTTGAAGAATACGTTTCTAGAAAGGTTCACAAATTCTAAGTGTAAAGGTCACTGAACCACTGACTTTTCACAAAGTGAACACAAACACGTACCCAATGCTCCGATCAGTAAACAGAACGTGGCCAGCACGCCCTCGCGATCACATCGATCACACCCAACCCATCAAGGAGACCTCGTCCCTGACCACTAGCACCATAGATTCTTTTACCCTGTTTTTGAATTGTATTTAAAATGCAAATTGTGGTGTTCAGCTTCTTTCTCACAAATGCATGTTTCTGAGATTTATCCACATTCCTGTGCATAGCTGAAGTTCACTTTCTGTTGGTTGTACTTTTTTTCCAGGGTTATGAATATTCTGGAATTAATCTGGAGATAATGGGCATTTGAGTTTTTAAAATTCTGGGCTACTATGAGCAGTGCTATTACAAATATCCTTACACATTTAATTTTTTAAACCTATGTATACATTTCCACTGCAAATATACCCAAAGAGTGAAACTTCTGGGTCACAGCTTTGTGTACATTAAGCTCTGGCAAATCCTGCCAGTTTTCTCAAAGCAGTTGTACAACACCCCATGCATGTGAGAGTTCTGATTTGCTGCATATCCACATCCATACTCGGTACTGTCTTTTTCATTACCAGTGTGGTGGGTGTACAGTGGTATCACATTGTGGTTATCATTGGTTTGATGACTAACGAAGTCGATAATGTCGTCATGTTTGTTTTCCATATACAGTCTCTTTTGTGAGGTGTCTATTCATGTCTTGTGCCCATTTTTCTATTGGGTTCTCTTGGCTTTTTCTTACTGATTTATAAATGGTATCTATAATACATATGTCTGTGTGTGTGTATGTGTGTATTCTAGGTAGAAGTCCTTTGTTGAATATATGTATTACAAATATCTCCTCCTACTGTATCTTCATTTTTACTCTCTTACTAGGGTCTTTTGAAAAACAGAAGTAATTGTAATAAAGTGTGCTTTGTTAATTTTTTTCTTTTGTGGTAAATGCTTTATGTGTTTGCTGAAGAAATCCTTGCTTACCCTAGGATCATGAAGAGAGTCTGCTTTGTTTTTCTCTGAACATTTTATGCTCTATCTTCCACATTTAGATTTACAATCCATCTTACTTTTTGTGTATATATTAGGGGAGGGTCAATACTTGTTTTTTTCCCATATGGATTTCTAATTGTCCAGCCAGATTTAAAAAAAAAAAAAAAAAAAAAAAAAAGCTAACTTTAGATGAAGCTCTCCACTGGTAATTTTTTCCCCACAATGTATCTGCTACATTATACAATTATAGTTGTAGTTCTCTAATAACTTTACTTAAGCTAGCCTAATCTAAAGTTTGAATTGCTCTGAATGTTACAGATTCACTACTCTGAGTCAAAAATCTATCTTATTGGTTACTGGTTCTACCCCATTGAGCTCATATAGAAAATTCTAATGTCTGCCCCACATGAAACATGTCAAATCTTCAAATATATTTTTAAAAGCCATCATTATCCCTCCTTCTACATTTCATTCAAGCAATCTCAAGGTTATAGCTCCTCATCCTATTTTACCATATATCTATAATGAAAAAAATATATAACAACAGTACCAGTTGTTTTTTATTTTTTTCTTTATAAAATTTAAAGGTACATTTTTAAGCTAAATATGGTATAATTTAAAAACATTCCTTTAATGCCTGATATTCCCAGTTTAGCTTTTATTTGAAATATATCTGTACATATTATTTATAAGACAGGTTTATAAGAAATAGTAAGATTTCCAATTCCACATTCGAGTAAAATAGTGGGGCTTACTTTATAATTTGATTCCTGATTTCTTGCTGCGTAAGTCTTTTCCAAAGCCTTATATTCTGTAACCATTTAAGTCCTTCTCACACTTGTCACTGTTCACTCTATCACTGTTGCTCCATTCTATTCTGCTAAAAGTCACATTATTCACAGTTTATTTCTAATGCTCCTACATTGCTTCTTAGGAAAATAACTGCCCCGTTTTTAAAGAAATGAATAAAAAACCCTCATGTCCCTATACACATGTAGCTTCTGCATGTCTTTGATCCTGACACAATAAACAGGCCTCCACACACATGCCCCTCCCATCCTATACCAACTTTGAACCCTTCACTTTAAGACCCTCCTTCTTTTTGCTGTTAGCACCAACTAAGGCTCAGTGTTACTTCTGATAAATGAGGTAACTGCGTCATACCAGCCACAGAACGTGCCGTCCTTATGACTCCAATCCAAAAGGGATAAAGACAGCAACTTTACTTGTGTGTATTGGATTTGGTTTCCTGGATGGCATAGAAAAGTGATTCCAGGTTTTTATTTTAACATGTGATGTAGGCTAAAATAAACGCAGAGAGACTTTGGCTCCCACCGCTGGTTCAGTGTCAAGACTGCGGAAGGGCAGGTTTAAATGCACACACCATGCTTCAGGAACACAGCCTCTCGCTCTGGAAAACATTTCTGCCACTGTCTCTTTACTTACTGCCTTGCCCTCAAACCACCCACTGGCATGAAAGATAAAACTTTTTAAGGAGGTTGCTGTATGTTTTGATGTTCACTGAAATGAAAATTTACCAAAGGTATCTGGTCCACCTCTTCTCCCCTGGCCCCCTTGGAGCAGCAGTGTACTCACACGGCTCTTCAGTTCCATTCAGCCGTTTTTTTTTTTTTTTTTTTAGACAGATCCTCAAGCTGTCAACCAGGATAGAGTGCTGTGGCATCACAGCTCACAGCAACCTCCAATTCCTGGGCTCAATCAAGTCTCCTGACTCCGCCTCCCAAGAAGCTGGGACTACAGGTGC
>CAUYON010128363.1:0-16512 GCA_963573935.1 Arctocebus calabarensis | reverse complement strand
GTTGATGTGTGTTCCTCGACCTTGTCTCTTGGCTCAGCTCCAAACCGTTGGCTTTGTCGCCAAATTTCTGTCCTTTAACTCTCCTTCTGGACAGGAGCGTCTGCAGAAAGCTGGCTACAGACCGCCATCTTGGCTCCTCCCCCATTTGAGTTAATTTTTTACATAAAATTTACAGATCAGATTTCTCCCTGCTCCCTTCCTCCTTCCCCCCACCCTTCCTTACTACTTTAGTTCCTTTCCTTTTTAAAATGTCTTGCATATGTTAATTCAATTGTCTAAGCAGAATTTATTGAAAATACTAGACTCCACTGGACTTCTTTTACATTAAATTTTAGATATGCTTCGTTTGTAATGAATATATAATAATCAAAGATATAACAAATCAGTAGCAGAGTTTACAGTTTCAAGAGAAGAGAGACTATATGTTTAGGAAATTTTATCATACAGCTGGTAATCAGATATATTAGAACAAATGATATAAACAAAGAGGAATAAGGAAAATGAGAAAAGAAGAGGCAAGAGTGAGAAGAGCACCCAAAGGGGGGAAAATGAATTAAAAATTTCATTTCAACTTGTAATTTATTTATTATTATACAATAGATAAACTATTGGGGATTTGCTGCCTCATTTTTAATTAAACTTTTTATTTTGAGGCAGTTGTAGCTTCTCACGTAACAGCAAGAAATAATATTGAGGGATCTCATTTAGCTTTTATCTGTTTTCTGCCAGTGAAAACATCTTGCACATCTATACTCACAGCCAGAAGATCAGTGTTGATATAGTAAAGTTACAGACCCTCCTATCTCATGAGCATCTCTCATGTTGTCCTCGGCTATGCACATACATTCACCCATTCCCCCATTCCCTTCTCCCCTTAACCCTTGGAAACCACTAATCTCTTTGTATTTCTACAGAGTTATTTCTAGAATGCTATGGAAATGAATTATGCTTTGCGTAACCTTTGGGATTAGCTTTTTGGTTTGCTCTGCATAATTCTCTGGATGGAGATTTACCAATTGTTGCCAATCAATAGTTCCCTCATTTTTATTGCTGAATAATATTCCACGGTGTGGGTGTATCGCTCTTGATTTAACCATTCACCTGTTCAATGACTCCTAAGTTATTTCTAAATTGAAGATATTACAAACAAAGATATAATTCATGTCCAGGATGATGTATAACATATATCTTCATTTTTCCATAGCAAATGCCCAGGAGTACAATTGTAGGATCCTATAGCTATTATAAGTTAAAGGTTTTTTATTTTATTTTTTTTTGTTTTATTTATTGGTTCAGGTTCCTAGAGGGTACAAAGAATTAAGCTACACTGTTTGCATTTGTTAGGTAAAGTCTTTCTTATAATCGTGTCCCATTCCCAAGAGAAGTGCCATACACTGTGACCCCCATCCGCCTCCTTCTTCCCCTCTCCCTGCTCCCTTGCCCCCCCCCATTGAATTGATTTACCAGAGGGGGAAAATCATTTTATTGTAAGGACATTTGTATTAGACTGTTTATAAGTTTAGTTTATTAAGAATGAAGAAACCTTGCTTTTTTACATGAATGGGAAGAAAAAGAAGTCTTACTAATTAGACAGTGATTATTGCAATAATATTTATGAAATAAAACTCACATTTTTGTATTGCAATACATTTTTTGTAGACAAGATACAATTTAATTTTAACTTTTGACATATTCTGTTACTTTCTTAAGTTTACACTATCAACAAAATAAGTCAGTTTCTGATTTGTGGTATTTGTCGACTCCAAGGTGTGAAAACTCCTGACATTTCTTATTTGAGCCTCCCAACTTGATATTAATGAACAGAAGGTTAGGAATAGATGTTCATATCATCTAGTATTTAATAATACTAATACATACAATAGGCATAAGCTCACAAACATAGATAACAGTAAAACATAGTAAAATAATTAGAGAGTGATGATTTTGAGTTATTTGTTTTTATTTATTGAACTTTAAGTCTGCATATAATTTAATTTTTAGTAAGAGCTATGTTTGACAAATATTTTGACTTAAAAATTTCCACAAATGATAGCATCAAGCCTCAGGAACTGGTATGAACTGGGTTCAGAAAATCACTTAATTTTTCTCTATTCTGATGCCTCACTAATTATTTTCCATATTTTCCATGTGCTTTGGTATAATTACATAAACATACATTTTATGGACTTCGTTTATCCACCAGCTTAGCTCTTAAACTGGTCTACTCCTATTCTCTAGGTAATCATTTTATTGAGAACTAATATTTAAAATACATATAATTCTTGAATGTATAACTAATACATATTCTCTACAGGAAATTTAAAAATAGGAATATAAAAATCACAAAAAAAATTTATTACCTCTATAATAATAATTTCTAAAGTACATTGGAATTTTATTCCGTACCTAGTCTTAGTTACAGAAAGCTAAATAATAATTTGATCTTTGGTCATTTCTTCCTTATCCTAAAGCTATATATAGATAGATACACATACACAAAATACAATCTCTCTAAATTGACCACCCAAGGGACTGTAATAAACTGGTCAACATACAAAGGAGATCGACATAAGAACTAAGCCTACTGTATTGACACATACCCGCAGTGCATGTCAAGTCTATGAAACTTAAGTCTACTTACACACACACACATATTTGACAAGGTAGACACTGTTATCTACATCCACACATTTCTTTTCAACAGTAATGAGATTAAATCTGCAGATGCAACACATCTCTCTCTGGGTGTTGGGATGCTTACGCTAAATCAGTCTGACATCGTATTCTAGATTTTCCCAGTCTGCCCGTAACTGGGGGTGACCCATATTAATTCAATGGGTCAGATGAGTAGGGAAGAGATGTTTGGGGGAGAAAGCTTTCAGTTTTCTGACAAAATCTTGGAGATGTATAAAATAAATATTATTTCTCCATCTTTCTGTTTTAAACATGGATGTCTTGAGCTGCCCTAGATACTTAATGAGATGAAATGACAAATGTAGAGACTGAAAAGAGAATTTCAGAAATGCCAAAGCTGACTCCTTTGAGCATCTGAATTGAATCTTGTTTCTTATCTCTTGAATTCTTTTCAAGAGGAAGAAACAAACTTCTATGTTTAATCCACTGTTGATGTGATATTCCTACCTGATACACCTGACTTCCTTGTTGTCCTTCTCTTTCATACTCTAAAATCCAGACATCCCGAGCCAGGCTCTTTGATGCTTCTATGCTTCTATTTCTATCAGCCTCTTAGACTAGGATGTGCTTCTTCTTGATCACACAGCTTTCAGGGTAAAACATGTGTATTTTTCTGACTATTTAGAGTCTTCATTCAATCCTCTGCCCTTGTAGGACTATAATACCTTCTCTTTTGCTCTTTACCATACCATATATATTTTTGTATCATAGTGTCTATAGCATACACATTTGTTTATGTCTGCATCTTGCTGTACTTCCTCTAGCAAATTAATCCCTTTTTCGTTATTGTCCTCCTGAATAGTATTTTGAACAGTATTTTCTCCTGACTATCCCTTCCTAACCCTCACTACATTTTAGTACCACCAATAGTTTATATATATGTTTATGCATTGTATGAATACTGTGCTTAGACATAAAAAGTAAGATTTTTCTATGTCCAGAAGAACTAATTTTTTTCCAATTTGGCCAGTATTATTCCTGTTGAGAATGTAGGCCCTCACACAGGTCCTTTTCATAGCAAGCATTTTATAGACAATTATTAAATAAGTAACTTTAACTTTTATGAACTTGACACAAAAGCTCTGCCTGCATATTGAAAAGCACAGGAAACTTTACTGATTTATTCTTGACGCCTATTCTTGGAGTAAATTTGTCCTTTTTTTGTATATGAACTATTTTCCTGGTTTGGATTCTTTCTGTTGTGAATGATAATTATCCTGATTTCAAAGAGTGAAAGCAAAGGGATGTTGTTGATTTAAGTGATGAAAAAGATTGGGTATAATTCTGACTTTACAAATAGCTTGATCAAGAGCCTCAAAATATATCACCAATACTCGATGCTCTCATTCTTTTGGATCTGCGCTGGCCTCCACTGGCCCTTGTTTTATGTCCTCATAGATTTCTCCTCAAGAGATAAGAACAGAAGTCTTTGCCCTATAAGGGAAAATTATATTGCAGGTCATGTCATTGCTTGGCACATAGACTAATACCCGGACTAACCTTCTTAGCCTGGGAGTGCAAAACTGCACTAAATTTCACCACTAGATTCTGAGGCAGAGATGGGGATTGAGCATTGAGGAGAAGGACAGTAGAATGACAATAATAGGTTATAAAATAAGAACTGAAACTTGAAGAGGTACTGAAAAATAAAAATAACAAGTGGGGCTTTATTTCAGTTGGGTAGTGCTTATGGACTGAATTGTGTTCTCCTGTGTTCCCATGTTGAAGCCCTAAATCCCAATAGCTCAGAATATGACTGTATTTGGATAGGGTCTTGAAAGTGGTAATTAAGGTAAAATATGGTGATTTTACTTCATTATGAATGGTGTCCTTATAAGAAAATGGGTTTAGGATATAGGCACACTTTGGCTGAGGTTGCCACTATAAAGACACAGAGAGAAGACTACCACATAAGCCAAGGAGAGGGACTTTGTGAGAAATCTACCTTACGATCCATCCTATGATCTTGGATTTCAGCCTCCAGAATTGTGAGAAGATAAATTTCTGTTTTAGTAAACGCAGTCTACAGTATCTTGTTATGTCAGCCCTACCACACTAGTACAGGCTGAGAACCTTCGGAGTGGGGAGACAGCATCCTCTCGGACTGCTGAATTAATTTTGTCTTTAGCGTCTGTGAAATGAGGAGACATTAACAGTGGTTCAGAAGAGCTCTTGGGGAAGAGAGGTTATTGCACTGGGATATGTTCTCTCAATTTTTACTCTGAGGTACTCTCACTGCAAAGATAAATCGACATTTAAGGCCTTTTCTGAGGTGAATTGTTATGATGAATTGTGACATCTCAATCCACTTAAATTGGGTTTCTTAATGCAGCTAGAGAAGTAGAGATTATTTTGGGTCAGCTTTTCTTTTCTAATCTCCCAAAGGTTGAACTGAGTGCTTTGAAGAGCAGGTACAATTGCCAGGTTTAAGGGCAAGGCCAACAATCCAATGGCTGAGAAGGGATTGAGGGATTCTCTCTTCCTTCAAGCTCAAAGCCGAGGAGAAACATAGACCTCTTTCAAAGAGCTAGAAATTGGCTTGCATGACAGTTTTCTTTTTTGTGCATGTTTAATTGAAATCTGCATTTGTAAGCTGCTCTTTTGAATGTTTCCTTTAGGAAGTAAAGGCTAGTACTTCCTAGTACTAGCTAATAAAGGTACTGCATGAAAATGACTAATTTGATATTAGTTGGTTGTGCAAGCAGTGGAACTGCTTAAACTTTGTATTTTTTATTAATCTGTAAAATTAAGATCCTAAAATGACTCAGCTCTCAGAACTTCTGTGAGAATTAATTTTGATAATGCTTGCAAAGCATCCACCATGATTCTAGGTTTATATGAAGAGCTCGATAGTGTTTTGTGCTGAGCTAGTAGTAAATGGTAATTAATAAAAGTAGTACAGAATACCATAGGCCATTTTATCATAATGGAAAAAGAACATGATTTTTTTTTTAATTTAGTGAGCACCATTTCAGAAGAAACAGAGAGAATGCTCATCAAGCATGCATGTACACCCAGAGATATGTCTAGTTTTCTAAAATGTAAAAAAGTCAACTATTATTTCAAAGGCTGAGCAAAATGATGCTGAAAGAGTTCCACACTTATCTTTGGATGTTTTGAGTTTGTTTACTGTCTTTATTAGTAGCTGATTATGTTTTTTTTTTTTTCTGAAATGCTAGTTTCTTGTTTCTCTAAAATTCAGGAAGGATTTCCTCAGGGCTCCCGAGACTGCCCTATCACTCCCTTAATCTCATCTGTTGAGTGTCAGCCTTCTACTTGACAGTTTTCAGTTTTTGGGTCTGGAACAACTTCCCGTTTTCCTTTCTGTACTTTTTTCCTTTGCTTTTAGAATGCTGACAGGGAAAACCAAATTTAATGTTGTCACCTTTTGGTCTTGAATAACAAATAAAAGTGGATTAAAAACTTGAATTAGGTAACTATAGTTTAAGTAAAACTTTGGGGAATATATCCAATATTATTTACTTGGACAAATTTGGCTAAGAGTTTGTGTTATCATAAATATTTTATGTCAGCTATGTCAATTAAGATTTTTTGACATATTAAATTTACATAGCTGTTTTAAGTAAAGGGATCATATAACATGACATGAGCCTATAATGAGACATTTTATTTCTTGAATATTATACAGGCATGCATTACATGTCTCTATATGAATATATACGTTTGCAAAACATGCATATTTATTCATGCATACACAATATACCAAATATATAGCAAGCACTCAATGTGCTTGTGTAAATGTGATAAACATCTTGAAGTATTTAACACTGCTGTGTGTGGTAATAGCTATTAGATAATTGAATGCAGATTATACTCAAATTGAAGAGAATTCATCTGGAATCAGTAAGTCTAATCAAGAATACTCTTTTTACTGAGCAATAGAGAGATAGCCATGGTGGAGGAGAGACAACACTGACTTAGGAATTTGAAAATCTGGGTTTTTGCAAGGAGAATGGGGATTGAAGACCCCATTCTTGGCAAAGGAAAGCAACCCCAGAAAAAGAGGAGAATTAAAAAGCAAGCTGGATGAGTCTGAACAAAGAAAAGTCAGCTACTTTACATTTAAGCTAGCCATTGCTAGCAAGCTTCCTGCCTTTCCTGAAATTCTAGGCTGTTGGGGATACAGCTTACAAACACCCCTGCTGAGTCTGTGTGTACTCTGAGGAAAAATGGTCATAGCAGAGGCCATGACAAGACCTGGAAAGATACTAGGTCATCTCCTGCTTAGTAAACAGGCAAAGCAGATACCCATTGTGGAGATTTGCATTTGCCTGGGGCAGAGATCCAGGGAGTAGCTCAAGCCCTGAGTTATGGGCAGAGAGCTTATATCCCTTATCACAGAGGAAGATCCTCTGTGGTGGTGATGGGAAGAAAAGGCTGCCCTCTCACCAACCCCAGTAGTGTTTTACTCCACAGGGAACTAGCAGAGTTTAACACCTCCCTAGAAATCTGTGTGTGTGATCTCAAGCAGGAGGCTCTCCCAATACAAGGCTTAGATTTCAGATTTCTCAAGGCTACCCTTAAGGTTAATAATGATAACAATAGGAGCTGATATGCTCACTCAGAAAGTGCTGGCATCTTTGTTCCCTCCCTCATCTTACCCTCTGGGCAAATAGCCTTCAATAGAATCAGAGTGGAACAAACATTTGGTGCCATTGCAGGAATCCTACAAATGGGCAACAGACCCCTGAGCTTCCACTTTTAATTCTACTCCATGTCTCATATCTCTTTCTTTACCATTGTTTCTAACTCTATATTTCTTCAGTCTTTTCCACAGGTCTTAGAGGACGCTGACTCAGGGGCAGGACCCTGACAGGTTTTAATGATGATGAATTATGAAACAATAAGCATAATAATAATAGGAACCACAACTTATCACATAGATAATTTTATATTATTTTGGCAATCCCATGACACTTCTCACAACCACTATTTCTTTCTGAGCAAGATAAAAGAATATGGACTTGCTCCTTCCTCCATTGCTTCTCTTGAGGATGCTGCAATTCTTTGATGTAGTCTATCAAATTTTGTACTATGGACATGTAGAAATCATGTTATATAACATTATCTACTTTTAGCTTATGGAGGATCAAATATATGTCTCACCCATCTCCTATTCTTAAAATCTCTAGCATGCTGTCACATATATAAAGATGCTCAATTAGCATGTATTAAGCAATACATAATGTAATGACAATTATGTAAAAGGCATAGGCAACCTCGGATAAGCATATATTTTTAAGCCAGATTAAATATAGATTATTTTCTATGTTTATTTTCTCAGTGTCAAACATTCAGAAGTGTGTTTTGTTTTCTTTATGAATTCATGCAACAGATATAATAGAGTTTCTGCTTCTGTTTTCTACATAGAAATTTTCAAAGCTTTCTAATAATAAATCCTGTGAAAGGTTTTGACCGTAATGGCTTTTCAAAGCTTCCACACAAAGAAACTCAGTTAAGACCAAGCCATAAATAAGACCTCAGTGCTGAAGCAGGGGAATGCCCTGTATATCTAAACCCATTAAATGAATCATTTATTTTGCTACTCATCTGTCATGTTTTGAAGGTCACATAACAATGCTTATTTCTTACGGCCCATCGGCAAGCTGTAGAATCAGAGGCTGAACCAAGTCCTTGAGTCAAATACTTGAGATGGGTAATTGTATTTCCAGGACTAATATCTGCAGTTATGTTCACTGGGTAAAATCGGATCTCACACCCTGAGAGGGCATAGCATGCCTGCAAGGGCAAGGAAAGGATTTCTCCGCATCCCATCTAGCCTCTAAATTGTTATGTTATATTGAAATTTGAGGAACATGGCCAACTTTTTCATCTCCTCAAATACATGACTGGGAGATTTTCTTTTTACAAGTTTAGGTGATGGGCATAATAGTTTGGACACGATGTGTCTGTGAAGTATGTGGATCTGGGTTTGAAATTTCATTTGCTATTCAGCCACTCATATGCTGTCTGTTATTAATCAAGTTGCTTAATCTTTCTGGATTTTCTTTTCCTTATCTATAGAAGGAGGCTAATTGTATCTATTTTGTAGGACTGCGGTGAAGATTCAGGGATTTAGCACACATACAGTGATTTCTTCAGTGCCTGGCACAAAATAGATCTGCAATATGCATTAATATATATGTATTAATCCTTCTTCTCTTTTTCCTTACTCCTCGAGTGACTTACAGGTAGAATCCTCCCTCGGGCTATGTAGGAGAGCCTCTGGCAATTCTGGTAAGGCTGGCTCCCAAGGTCTGTCTATTATTTCACATTTTTGTTAAACTTTAATTTGTTGCTATCACTTACATATAGTAAAGTACACAAATCTTATGCATATCATCTAATGAATCACATATGCATACCACCCCCATTAATCTATAAAATGATTCCAACACAGGAGCTTTCTCTGTGTCTAGTTTCTGGTCAATTATACCCAGGCCTACCTTCACAATTGGAAGCTCACAGTCCAAAATAAAAATGTGGGGCCCTTGTTCAAAAAGTATTAAGAATTTGAAGACATTGAAAGCAGACTAGTTTTATTTATTTAGTTAGTTAGTTATTTAGTTAGTGAGTGAATGAGTTAGGAGGTACTAGGGACTTTTGTTACATGGCTCAGTTGCACAGTGGAGAAGTCTAGGCTTTTAAAGTCCCTGTCACCTGAATAGTGTACATAATACCAAATAGGTAATTTTTCATCCTGCACCCCCACCAAAACCTCCTCCTTCTGAGTCTCTAACATTCATTAAGTCACTTGATCATGCATACCCACTGCTTAGTCCCCACTTACAAGTGAGAACCTCGGGAACATGCAGAATTTGATATTTTGTTTCTGGATCACTTCACTTAGAATAATGATCTCCAGTTCAATTCAAGCTGCTGCAAAAGATAGTATTTCCTTCTTTTTGATAGCTGAGTAGTATTCGATGGTGTGTGTGTGTAAGTGTACACACTATACTTTCTTTATACACTCATCAGTTGGTGAGCACTACTTAGGTTTGTTCCATATCTTTTCAATTGTAAATTGTGCTATAGTAAACATACAGGTACAAGTGTCTTTTTAAATAAAGTGACTTCTGTTCCTTTAGGCAGACCCCCAGTAGTGAGATTGCTGAATAAAATGGTAGATGACCTCTTAGTTCTTTGATAAATATCTATAATGTTTTCCATAGAGGCTGTAATAATTCACGTTGTAACCAACAGTATATGAGCATCCCCTTCTCTCTGCACTCTCTGCAGTTGCACCAATATCTACTGTTTTTGTGTCTTTAGTAGTGACCATTCTGAAAGGCATAAAGTGTACCTCATTGTGGTTTTAATCTGCATATCCCTAATGATTAGTGATGTTGAGCAGTTTTGTCATGTGTTTCTTGTCCATTTGTCTGTCTTATGAAAGATGTTTGTCCAGGGCATTTGGCCACTTTTTAATATTTCTTTTTTTTTTTTTCTTGCTGATTTGTTTGAATTACTTAAAGACTCTGGATATTGGGTAATTGTCAGATACATGGCTTGCAAATATACTTTTTCCCATTCTGTAGGTTGTCAACTTATTCTATTGATTATGTCTTTTGCTGTTCAGAAGCCTTTTAGATTAATTAAGTCTCATTATTTTATTTTTGTTTTTGTTGTATTTGCTCTTCAGGTCTTAGTCATAAATACTTTACTCAGATCAATGTTGAGGATAGTTTTGCTTGATTCTCTTCTAATATTTTTATAGTTTCAGGTGTTACATTTAAGTGTTTAATCCATCTTAAGTTAATTTTTATTTATAGTGAAAGATAGGAATCCAGTTCTGCATGAGGCTGTCCAGTTTTCCCAGCAGCATTTATAAATAAAGTGTCCTTTCCTCAGTGTATGCTTTTGTCTGCTTTTTAAAAAATCAGTGGTTGTAGGTATTTGGCTTTATTCTCAGGATCTCTATTCTATTCCATTGGTCTGTGTGTCTACATTTATAGCAGCACCATGTTGTTTTGGTTACTATTGCCTTGTAGTATAATTTGAAGTTAGGTAATATAATGCCTCCAGATTTGTTCTTTTTACTTATAATTGTTTTGGCTACTCTTGCTCATCTTTGGTTCCATATAAATTTTCTGATTTTTTTTCTAATACTGTGAAAAAAAATGATGTGGGTATTTTGATTGGAATTACATTCAATCTCTAAATTACTTTGGGCAATTTCATTCTTCCAATACATGAGCATGGAATTATTTTCCATTTATTTGTGTTACCTATGATTTCTTTCATCAGTGTTTTATAATTTCCCTTGCAGAGGTCTTTAATGTCGTTAGTTAAGTATGTTCCGTTTTTGTGCAGCTATTGCAACTGGGATTGAATTCTTGATCTGATTCTCAGCTTGATTGTTATTAGTGTCTAGAAATACTATTGATTTGTGTATCTTGATTTTAAAACCAAGACTTTACTGAATTCATTTATCAATTCTAGTACTCTTTTAGAGGAATCTTTAAGGTTTTCTATGTCTAATATTGTACCGGCAGGAATCAGGGTAGCTTGACTTTCTCTTTTCCAATTTGTGTGTTATTTATGAATTTACTTATATGTTTATCTTGCCTGATCGCTCTGAACTTTAAACTAAGCACAGAGCATTTCTACGTTTCTTCTATGGGCACCCATGAAGCCTACCCAGATTACATTTCTCTGCTATAAGAATTAACTATTACTGTAACTGCTCTTGAGGTCAGTTAATATTTGTGAACTTCAAATAAATAGAATCATACAGTACACATTTTTTTGTATCTGTCTTTTTTATCTTTCAATATAAGTTCTGAAAGATTCATACATGATATTGTGTATTTTAGTAATTATTTTTATTCTTGTGTATATTCCATTTTGTAAATATATACTTCAGTTTAAGTATGTATTCTCTGGTTGATAGATATTTGGAATGTTTCCAGTTTGGAGATGTTATAAATAAAGCTGCTTTTAAGTCTTTTGGTGGACATCTGCACTTATGTCTCTTCGACATACATTTTGGAATGAAATTGATGAGTTGTGGGCAAAATACCCTAATAGACCCTTTATGTGAAATGATTAGTCATCAGGGAAATGTAATTAAAACCACAACATGATTCAATTAAATACTCACCAGAAAGGCTAAAATTAAAGAAATTGAAATTCTATATGTTGTCAAGGATGCGAAAGAACAGGAACTCTCATAGGTATACAAAGGAATGTAAATTTCCTCATTTTCTTTAGTTCATCATATACCTGCTTTATGACCCAGCATTTCTATTCCTAGGTACATTTTCTACCTTCTAAAGCTCCTTTTAGGAAACATATCAGGAAAGCATCTAACACAGATTTCAACCTTATTGTTGATTTATGAATATACTGCAGTGGCCATTTGCAATGAGAGTCAAGCCATCATACCTAAGTTGCTGGCCATGATAGCTATGTCCCAAGATAACATTTTGTATATATGCTTAACAGCCCTTGCTACACTGTCTGCATTTTCCCTTTTCAGGCAAGGCATAGGTCAGGGCAAAGGAGGCCTGCTGGAATAGAAAAAGGTTTTTATCAAGAACCATCCTTCATTTCCTGAAGGAAAGCAGGAATAAGACATACAGGCACTTGGTTGTCTGTGAGGTGAAGGTTAATGGGCTTCAGATACATCCCTAAGAGGCATGAGCACAAGCTGATTGGCAGGACATGTTCAAAAAGGGCACCATCACAAGTGCAACATTCTAGAGGAACAGCTGAGTTTTACCCACTTCCTTAGCTTGTGGGTTTTGGAATACCAGCCTGTAGAATATAGCCCAATGTCCCAAGAAAATATTAGAAAATTCATATTCCTTGACATTATACCTTGGAGTTCCTGATTCATCAGGTCTGGGTTAGGATCTAGAATCTGCATTTTAAAGAAGTTCTTTGGATAGCACAGGAGCAGAGCATGTGACGATGACAACTGTTAGAACTGTAGACCTTCTTTGAGCTTCGGCCTATTCAACTGGAACATAGATACCCAGTTGAGCTTTTGCTGACTTTCTCCTTATGGTTTTTCCATTTTTTTAATGTCTATGATATCTAAAAATTAAGGCCTATGAGTAAACTGATGTCAACTCTCACCAAAAAACATATATCCATGGTGTTGGCTATCTCCTTTGGCAGGACCTGCTTTTTTGATTCTTGAATAATAAATGTCTAAACCCTTAGGCTAATCACTATGCCCTTGGCTCAGGTGGCTTTGGGAGACTCCATAGCTGAGCCAGGTAACAATTAAGCAAATCTACTGAATATGTACTATGGGCTCATCACTTTACATGTATATTATCTTATTTAATGTTTAATATAACTTTTATGAACTTGATATTATGATTGCTTATTTTATAAGTGAGAAAACAAAGACTCAGAATATTTAGGTGACTTACATAATTCAAGTTCTGATGAACAGAAAACTTACAGCCTAGGGTGAGTATATTTGGAGTTATTAGAAAGAAATTGGAATTCAAACACAAGTCTTTCTGATATTCTAGATGATTGTTTGTGTCTAAACCCAGACTCCTTTGTTTCCTTGCCCAAACACACTCTGAAGGTACCAACATGTATTATGTTTGAACATGGCTTCTATTAGTGGTACTATAAATGTGAGGTTTGAGAGTTCTAGGATTCTATGGAAAGGACTCTTCACTCTCTGATAAAGAGCTTTTTTTTCCAGGGATGTAGAAGTGCAGGGATCAGGGCTTGTTTCCTAATGAAGCCCCATTATAAGATGTACATAAATCAGGTTGTTCTTCTTAGTTATGTTTTCCTGATGCCCCTAGCAGGTTGACCCAAAAGAGCAGATAATTACTCAAGCTGCTACAAACATTCCAGGCCATTTGGTGATCTTTTTATTAAATGAAACAGGCCTTTTTATTCTTTTTCTGATACTGTGCACTAATAGAATAATCTCAAAGCTATTATCATTTAAAGAGGAATTAGACAAAAGTGTTCTGAATTGTCCCTTCTTCTGGCTCTTGGTGCTCATGGGACCCTTGCTTGAGCTAATTAGCTGGAAATGAATATTAAATGCATTGATCTCTATCAAGCACATCATGTAAGGAAGCTTTTATGGAAGTCACTTCAGTAGCAGACTTAGGTTACCTATACCTAAGTATCCAACCAAAAACAATAGACACTGAGAACATTCCAGAAATTAAACACATACACACAAGATAAAATGAGAAGGACTCTTAGATTCTTAAAATGTCCTTGCTTAAATTGTGAACTCCCATGGTTTAGCTTTATTTCCATGGAAACCAACTAGAAAAAAATATATAACTTCTCTTTCCTGGTTTTTCACAACCCCAGAAAGTATACAATGACTATGCCTCATGACATGAGCAGCATAACAAATAAGTGCTTTGATTTAGAAACAGACCCTGAGTTCAAATTCTGACTCAGACCTATTTGGTAGTGAGGTCATATTTAAAGAAATACTCTAAGTCTAAATTTCTGTATCTATAATATAAATAAATATCTTTTACATAATCCCTAAATTACAGTGGTGTAAAATGCATTGCATACAACCTAGAACAGAGTAAAATCATTCAACAGATATTGACTTGTAACAATAATGAAGACTGAAATAAAAGTTCTGCAAAATGGCAATAAAAAAACAGGATGATTCTTGCCAATTACATTTGAAGTGACCAGAGATGAAGAACATTTTTTGTTTGTTTGTTAGTTTGTTTGATGGACAGTGTGTTGAGGCATTCGAGTTGGAACAAGTTGATACTTGATGAGAATAAAGACCTAAATTTGAATTCATGCGCTCTCTCTCCAATCTGGGGCATATTGCTTAAGCTTTTGAAGTTTGATATTCTTACCAATAAAATGGAGGTGATTATATTTTAAGTGCTTTATTTTATAGATTCAATGAGAAAGTGTTCATCAACTGCCAAGTACAGTTAATGTGTTCAATATCATATAGTTTCATTGTCCTTTTATTTTCTGGGGACCAAGTGTCAATATTTCTACCATTAACAAAATTGAAGCAAAGATGGATAATGGAAGGTGAGGGGCATGAATTTAGGTGGTGGGAAGGAGGGTGCCAGGAGGGCAATCAGGGTAGGATATGAAGGTCAGGCTACCTTCAACTTCACAATTCAGGTTTACTTTCTCTGGCAAACCACCCTGAAATCCTACTGAGATGATAACTCTCAAGTATTTGACAAATCCTAAAGTGACTTCTAAGGAAAAAAACCCAACATATATACACTCAAAACACAGACACTGTTTTGGCATCATTGCCCTATTTCTTCTATTTCTTGACACTTCAGGTTGATTCGTAGAACAAGATTGCATGAATTCTCTTCCTCCTTCTAACTCACTACCATGCTTTTCTTGCAAAAGAAAGGAGTTGGAAATGAAGTATGGGAGAGATTTAAACAACATATGTGGGTTTTGTGAAGTTAGGGAAGTATCTTTTCTAATCACTGATGACAAATCTGGGCTGTGCACCTACAAACTATGTCTCTTTAAGCTTCCAGCCAGGTAAAACTACCTGGGGGATTCTCTCTAGACATTCTGACTTAGATTCCTACACTTCCTCATCCTTCTCAATTCTCTAACTGCTGCTTTGAGCGCTGCAGGATTCAGAGCCCTCCTGCTGGAGCTTCGGAGCCAGCTGCAGATCCTCCTTAATTCTTCTCATCATTTGTGTCACACGTGTCTCAGTCACAATACAGCACCTGCAGGAGCAGTGCCCTTGTCACCATGACAACCAGCACAGGCTGAAGATTAGGTGGGAGGCGTGGGGGGAGGTCGTGTTCCCTCTTTCCTGCTGGTGGTGCTGCTGACACGCAATCCTTCCACAGCCACCATGAAGTCTCTTTGGTGACCTTTCACCTCAACTGCTGTGTTGGAGGTGGTGGGATGCAGGTGGGGCTGGGGCTGAAAGCTAAAATTCAGAAGGAACCCAGGTGTTGCAGGGAGAGTTTCCCAGGCTCCAGGGAACCAGAGGGTGGCTTTTCTTTCCCTGTTAGCACTGCCTGAACTATAGTCCTGTAACAGATAAGGTGCTTTCTTCTTGAGCAGGAAGAAAAGAGGGAAAAATAAATTCAATCAATAATTTATTAAGGCCTCTTGATACTTACCTAACAAGTCACTTGTCTCACCGGCTTCCACTTCCCAACCACCGTCATCAAATGAACAGGCCTCAGCAGTAAAGCAGAGACAAAAGCATAAGCCATGAAGTAACAAGGGCAGGTCGGAATCCTGGCTCTGTCTCTAGTGATGTGAGCTTTGTCAACTCCTGACCTCTCCGAGGCTCTCAAATCAGGCACTAATTACTAATCAACAAATCTATCATGGATTCATTGTAAGGGTGAAAAGCAGACAATAAATGTAATATGCCAGGGACATGTATGACCCAGATAAGGAATTATAAGTTTCATTATATTACTGGGAACATGGAAGTACCAATAAGCTAAGGTTACTATTTTGGATGTATTTCTTCTGGAAGTAGTAGTAACTGACAGAAAACATTTTACTGGGGTACTGAAATAGCTAGTATTTTGAATGCTCGGACAAAGTTGTTCTTAATTATACTTCCTGGACCTGTATCTTCATTGTCACCAGATGCAATTAACAAAGCAAATTTTTTGGCTTTAGCCCAGGTCTATGGAATCAGACCTGTAGAGAGGGAGTCCAGCAATCTGTGTTTTTTTTTTTTATAATTTTATTGAATCATAATTCTGTACATTGGTGCAATCATAGGGCACGATTCATATACATTCAGAAATGTTTTGATCGTACTGTTACAGATAGCCTTCATGGCATTTTCTTGATCACTATATA
>CAUYON010128355.1:0-22092 GCA_963573935.1 Arctocebus calabarensis | reverse complement strand
GGCGCCTGTGGTCCCAGCTACTTGGGAGGTGGAGGCAGGAGACTCGCTTGAGCCCAGGAATTGGAGGTTGCTGTGAGCTGTGATGCCACAGCACTCTATCCAGGGTGACAACTTGAGGCTCTGTCTCAAAAAAAAAAAAAAAAAAAAAAAGACGTAATCTCAGCTTTCCTGGAGCTTACTTTCTGGCAGAGAACAGACAATAAACAAACAATTTCGATAGGGAGTAGGGGTTATGATGTGATCTGATGGAGAGGGACTGTGGTGAATGGTGAGAAGGAATGGGGATGCTTTAGGAAGAGGAGTCAGAGAAGGCCTCTCTCAGAGGTGACATTTGAATTACATCTGAAGTTTGAGAAATTGTCCATTGTTGACCTAAAAGGAAGAAGCATTTGGGCCAACCTTGACAATTGCAACCCGGGTTCAAATTGCCCTGAATATACACTCCAATTAGCAGCAGTTATAAGAGGATTTTTATTTTTATTTATTTATTTATTTGAGACAGAGCCTCAAGCTGTCACCCTGGATAGAGTGCTGTGGCATCACAGATCACAGCAACCTCCAATTCCTAGGCTCAAGGGAGTCTCTTGCCTCCACCTCCCAAGTAGCTGGGACCACAGGCGCCCACCAGAACACCCGGCCATTTTTAGGTTGCAGCCGTCATTGTTGTTTGGTGGGCCCGGGCTGGATTCGAACCCGCCAGCTCAGGTGTACGTGGCTGGCGCCTTAGCCCGTTGAGCCACAGGCGCCGAGCCATAAGAGAATTTTTAAAGGACAAGGAGAGGTAGTCCTGAGTTATCTACCAATAATGTATATTACAATAACATAAGTAGTGAGGCATGGTGGCTCACACCTGTAATCTTTACACTTTAGGAGGCTGAGATGGAAGGATGGCTTGAGGCCAGGAGTTTGAGCCTAGTCTGCCCATCTCTACAAAAGGATTTTTTAAATTAGTCAGGTGTGGTGGTATGTGCCTGCATTCCTAGCTGAGGAGGGAGGATGGCTTGAGCCTTCCTCAAAGGAGTATGAGGTTGCAGTGAGCTATAATCACACCACTGCATGCCAGCCTGGGCAATAGAGTGAAACCGTGTCTCTAAAATAAATAAATACATAAATGAATAAATAAATAAAATAATATAAACGACTGATTTGCTATATATTGTTCTCTGTATCATAAATTCCAGCAACATGAAGATTGTGGGTAAAGCAGCTAATCAGGAGCAAAATGACTATAAATAATTGCCCCAGGCATGGGTGTAGGGGTGAGAAGGTGGGGAAAGGGTAGGGCACGACTGAAGCCCCACACTCAAGTCTCTCTGTGCCTGATAAGTTTTGCACACCTCACATAGCCCAGACTGTTCTGAGCTATTTTTTTTTCTCACCATCAGTCCAAGGTCTAGAGGAAGAGCCTTCCACGCTTGGTAGGCCATGGCAGATATGTAGATTTCAGTCCTGGTGCAATGGGAAGCTAAGGAGTGATATTGTCTAATTTATATTTTTAAAATGATCATTCTTGGCTCGGCACCTATAGCACAGTGGTTATGATGCCAGCCATATACACCGAGGCTGGTGGGTTCGAGCCTGGCCCAGCCAGCTAAAACAACAATGATAACTGCAACAAAAAGATAGCCAGGCATTGTGGCAGGCGCCTGTAGTCCCAGCTACTTGGGAGGCTGAGGCAAAAGAATTGCTTGAGCCCAAGAGTTTGAGGTTGCTGTGAGTTGTGATGCCTCTACAGAAGAGTGACACAGTGAGACTCTGTCTCAAAAATAAATAAATAAATAAAATGATCACTCTTGTTGCAGTGAGAGAATGAGTTACAGAGGGACAGAATGGAACCAGAAAGATAAAATAGGAGACAGGACAATGGATTAGATTAGGGTGATCACCATGGGGACAGGGGAGATAAGTGGAGATAGAACCTAGAAGCACTGGGAGCATGGGATAAGGTAGAAGATGAGAGAAAAAAGGTAATCTGGTATTAGTCCTAAATTTTTTTTTTTTTGAGACAGAGTCTTAAGCTGTCACCCTGGATAGAGTGTTGTGGCATCACAGCTCACAGCAACCTGTTATTCCTGGACTCAAGCAAGTCTCTTGCCTCCGCCTCCCAAGTAGCTGGGACTACAACAACCGGCCATTTTTTGGTTGCAGCCGTCATTGTTGTTTGGCGGGCCCGGGCTGGATTCAAACCCACCAGTTCAGGTGTACGTGGCTGGCGCCTTAGCCTGTTGAGCCACAGGCGCTGAGCCTTTCTTTTCCTTTTTTTGAGACACGGTCTCACTTTATTGCCCCAGGTAGAGTGCCATAGCATCATAGCTCACAGCAACCTCAGACTCCTGGGCTCAAGTGATTCTCTTGCCTTAGCTGGGATTACAGGTGCCCATCACAATGCCCAGATATTTTTAGAGGTGGAGTCTCGCTCTAGGTCAGGTGAGCTCAGGTGATCCTCCCATCTTGGTCTCTTTTTAATTTATTTTATTATTATTATTATTTTGAGACAAGAGCCTCAAGCTGTCACCCTGGATAGAGTGCTGTGGCATCATAGCTCTCGGCAACCTCCAATTCCTGGGCTCAAGCGAGTCTCCTGCCTCCGCCTCCCAAGTAGCTGGGACTATAACACCTGGCCATTTTTTGGTTGCAGCCATCATTGTTGTTTGGCGGGCCTGGGCTGGATTTGAACCCGCCAGCCACGCCAGGTGTACATGGCTGGTGCTTTAGCTGCTTGAGCCACAGATGCCGAGCTGATAGATGGGCTCTTTATTATTTTTTTTTAGAGACAGAGTCTCACTTTATCACCCTCGCTAGAGTGCTGTAACGTCACAGCTCACAGTAACCTACAACTCCTGGACTTAGGTGATTCTCTTGCTTTAGCCTCCCGAGTAGCTGGGACTACAGGTGCCTGCCACAATGCCCAGCTCTTTTTTTGTTGCAGTTTGGCCAGGGTCCGGTTCGAACCCACCATGCTCAGTATATGAGGCCGGCATCCTACCCATTGAGCCACAGGCGTCACCCAAGATGAGCTCTTTTTTTTTTTTTTTTTTGTAGAGACAGAGTCTTACTTTATCGCCCTCGGTAGAGTGCCGTGACGTCACACAGCTCACAGCATCTTCCAACTACTGGGCTTAGGCGATTCTCTTGCCTCAGCTTCCTGAGTAGGTGGGACTACAGGCACCTGCCACAACACCTGGCTATTTTTCTCTTTTGCAGTTTGGCAGAGGCCGGATTTGAACCCACCACCTTTGGTATATGGGGCCGGTGCCCTACTCCTTGAGCCACAGGCACTGCTCATGGATGGGCTCTTTTTTTTTTTTTTTTTTTTTTGAGACAGCCTCAAGCTGTCACCCTGGATAGAGTGCTGTGGCATCACAGCTCACAGCAATCTCCAATTCCTGGGCTCAAGCGAGTCTCCTGTCTCTGCCTCCCAAGTAGCTGGGACTACAGGTGCCTGCCACAACGCCTGGCTATGTTTTTTGGTTTCAGCCGTCATTGTTGTTTGGCAGGCTCAGACTGGATTTGAACCTGTCAGCTCAGGTGTACGTGGCTGGCGCCTTAGCCTGTTGAGCCACAGGCGCCGAGCCTGGATGGGTTCTTTTTTAAGGTGTGAGATACAGAGCATATTTCATGTCATGGAGATGATCCAGTAGAGAAAATGGGGGAGGTTAACTGCACAAGTGAAGTCTTCGAGGGAATGTGCTTCAGAGCCTAAGTAGAAGAGGTGGTAGGAACAGGGACACTCTGTTGTAATGGGAGGGAGAGCAAAGCCTGTGACCAACCAATAGGTCAGGCACCTTGGCAGATGTGGTAGTGGGAAGGTGGGGGCCTTAATAAAAACAGAAGTGAGGCTGGCAGCTGGTTCTTCCATCACTGACACTCCCTGCAAAGGAAACTATCACCAGGCATCCTATACCTCTCTGCCTCCTGTTTCCACTGCTCTCTTCCCTGGGAATTCTACTTTCCCTACAGCTGTCTTAGGAGAAGGGCATAACCCCTCACCCCTAATGTGACCATGCAGCAGGGGAGGGAGGGTGGACATTGCCCTCACCCCTAATGTACACATGCAGCATGGGAGGGAAAATTGGACATTGTCCTCACCCTTCTTCCAAATCATTTATTCTTCTCTTCCTCAATACAAATAAACACACACAAACAAAACCCCAATTTCTGGCAGTTCTTGGAACACCACAGATATCCAATAAATATTTGCTTAAGAAAGCAAACCCTGCCCTTTTCAGGTTGCTCCATGTCACCCAACTAACCCTTCTCATCACGGTCATCCAGGCTTCTTTTGGTCACAGGTTTCTTTACTCTGTTGCCATCATCCTGGGGGACTCCACCTTGGTGTTGCTTTTTGTGTATTCAAATTCAAAACAATGATTCTCTGATCCTTTCTTGTCATCCTTGGTTAGATCACTTCTAAGACCTGTGGGAACTTGCCTTTCCTGACTTGGAAGGAGTTCTGGTGGAAGTTGAATGCTGCCTTATTCTCTCTCCTTAACTTCAAGTCTGATCATGAGAAACAGTTCCCCCTAGTGGACAGTCATTATATATGCATTCTCTCTCTCTCTTTTTGTAGACACAGAGTTTCCTTTTATCGCCCTTGTTTGGGTAGAGTGCTGTGGTATCACACAGCTCACAGCAACCTCCAACTCCTGGGCTCAGACGACTCTCTTGCCACAGCCTCCCAAGTAGCTGGGACTACAGGCACCCACCACAATGCTCAACTATTTTTTTGTTGTTACAATTTGGCCTGGGCTGGATTTGAATCCACCACCCTCTTTATATGGGGCCAGCACCCTACCCACTGAGCCACAGGCGCTGCCTTATATATGCATTCTCTATATTTTGAGTTACATGAAGACTTTTTCTTTCTTTCTTTCTTTTTTTTTTTAGAATTCAGGGGCATCATTTTAACTCACTGCAGCCTCTAACCCTTTGCCTCAAGCAATCCTCTTGTCTCAGCCTTCTGAGTAGTTGGGACTACAGGCATGTCCACAGTGCTTGGGTAATTTTTTTAGTTTTTGCAGAGATGGGGCCTCGCTCTACTCAGTCCGGTCTTGAACTTCTGGGCTCAAGGAATCCTCCAGTCTCAGCCTTGCAAAGTGCTGTGATTATAGGCATGAGGCACCGTGCCCAACCTGCAGACTATTAAATGGACATTTCTTGAGCACCTTTTGTGAGTCTGGCATATCTGAAATTGTCTGATGTGCACAGTTTCACTATTATCACATGAGTATATATATCAAATGAAAAAGGCAGTGACAAAGTGCCTCTGCCTCATGTTCCCACTGCCTCTGTCACATACTGAATACAGAGGGGCTCTAAATTGGGTTGATGTTGGAAGAAGCCGGGGCCAGTTCCAACTCTGGAGGAGTTCATCAGTATAAGCTACTTGTTCCCATAATTTTTTTTTTTTAATTTTTGTTTTAGAGACAGAGTCTCACTTTGTCACCCTTGGTAGAGTGCTGTGGCTTCACAGCTCACAGCAACCTCTCAGCTCCTGGGCTTAGGTCATTCTCTTGTCTCAGCCTCTTGAGTAACTGGGACTATAGGTGCTGCCACAACGCCCAGCTATTTTTTTGTTGCAGTTCAGCCAGGCCGGGTTTGAACCTGCCACCCTTGGTATATGGGGCCGGCGCCCTACTCACTGAGGTTTATTTGACAAACTTCTACTGAGCACCTATTATGTTTTAGGTCCTGAGGGAAAAAGAAGAATTAG
Source organism: Arctocebus calabarensis (assembly GCA_963573935.1). NCBI lineage: Eukaryota > Metazoa > Chordata > Mammalia > Primates > Lorisidae > Arctocebus > Arctocebus calabarensis. The sequence continues at coordinate 16,379 of CAUYON010128355.1, read as the reverse complement.
ACTCAGTCCTGCCCTGGAGTTGCTCAGAGGCCTGGAGGAGAAAAGCATGCAGGCAAGTATTCACTAAGGCTCTATAGTATTAATTCACTCACATATCCATTCCATAAATGTGGAATTGAGGACCTAACAAATGCTAGGCACTATGCTGAGGATATAGACCATAGCTGTAATGAAGGGAGGGGCGGAAGGAGAGGAGGGGGCAGGGAGGCTTAAAGGAAGGAGAGTTGCTATTTGGGCAGGGGTTGAAGGCAGAGTCAAAAGGCCTTAGAGAAAAAATGCATAAGCTCAGAAGAGATGGATGAGTAGGAATGGCCACATTTACCACATGGAGGTGGGGTGAGGAGAGGAAGGTCTCAGTGTCACGTGATCGGGTCCCTTTTGTTCCAGTGCCAGTGATAACCCTCTGTCTCTGGGTCTGACCCTTACTTAGGCCCTTGTCGTACTCCACGTATGCACAGGCACCCTTCCCCAGGAGGACACTATGCACCAGCTGGTAACGGATGTAGCATTACTTCTCAGCATACAAGGCCCACATGGACCTACAGGGGTCACACACACACAAACACTGATGCCAAAATAATCGAAGTTGGAAGTGCCTCCAGACTTTTGTTGATCTTTTCCTGCTCCTATGTTCCTCCAAGGCTCCCTGGACCAGGGGTTCAGCCTATCATCCCAGACACAGGAATCCCTGTATGTACTGCTTCCCAGATCATTCATCTTGTTTTTCTTCTTTTTTTAAAAGTCGGGTCTCATTATATCATCCAGGTTGTAGAGCAGTGGCATTATCATACCTCACTGTGGCCTTGAACTCCTGGGCTCAATTGATCATCCTGCCTCAGTCTCCTGAGTAGCTGAGACCACAGACATGTGCCACTGTCTGTTCTTGCTTAATGGGTCTCTGAGTTCTGGTCTTCTTCGCCCTGTCCATTTCCACTTTCATATGTCACTTAATTCTTCACACCCAGGCAGTTCCCTATACTGCCCATTATCTCTTCCCAGGGCCTATGTATCTAGCTATGTATAAGAATACTCTTGGTGTGTTGTCTGAACACCCCCAAAAGGCCTCCCACCTGGCCTCCAGACTCAAGGCTATCTATGGCTCTGCCCACCTGGCTCAGAGCCACCTCGGAAATCCTCCTGGGGCATGGCATCCCCTCTGTCTTCACCTGTGCATAGCTCCCTTCTCAGGGCCTCCATGCTCCCTACAGAAGAGAGTGCCAACTACTCTACCTGGGATTCTAGTGCTCCCCAATCTGGTCCTAGCATACTGCTTCCTTGGCCTATACCTCTACCAAACCTTCACCAAATAATCTGCCCATCATCTCATGTCTATGTCTTCATTTGTACCATTCCCCTTTGCAGAATGCCCTCCTTTTATCCTTTCTGCATTCCAAAATCCTTCCCATTTTCTAAGGCTCAGTTCAAATATCACATTCCTTATAAACCCTTCCTTGATCCATCCTGTTGAAAACCGAATCTCGGCTCGGCGCCTGTGGCTCAACAGGCTAAGGTACCAGCCATGTACACCTGAACTGGCGGGTTTGAATCCAGCCTGGGCCCGCCAAAGAACAATGACGGCTGCAACCAAAAAATGGCCGGGCATTGTCATTGGAAGGCGGAGGCAGGAGACTCGCTTGAGCCCAGGAATTGGAGGTTGCTGTAAGCTGTGATGCCACAGCACTCTACCCAGGGTGACAGCTTGAGGCTCTGTTTCAAAAAAAAAAAAAAAAAAGAAAAAAGAAAACCAAATCTCCCTTCTCTGAACCACTATAGGAAAAGGGAAGGGAATAGCATCCTTTAAATACCTGTCATGTGCTGTATGTTAAAAAGCATAAGCTATAGCGTCAGATAGATCTGGCTTGGATCTAATCTACTGTGTAACCTTGGGAAACATACTTAATCTGTCTGTGTTTCAATGTTTTATCTTGAAAAACATAAAAACACCTATCTTCACTATTCATTTGAACATATGAATACCTAATATGTACCAGGTTTTGTATTCTTTTTTTTTTGAGACAGAGCCTCAAGCTGTCACCTTCGATAGGGTGCTGTGGCATCACAGCTCACAGCAACCTCCAGTTCTTGGGCTTAGGTGATTCTCTTGCCTCAACTTCCCAAGTAGCTGGGACTACAGGCATCTGCCACAACACCTGGCTATTTTTTTGTTGCAGTTTGGCTGGGGCCGAGTTTGAACCCACCACCTTCAGGATATGGGTCCGGTGCCCTACTCACTAAGCCAGAGGCACTGCCCCAAGGTTTTGTATTCTTATGGTGATTTTGAGAATGAAAGGAAATGATGTATGGAAAGTGGCTGAAATATAGGTACATTCAATAAATGAAAGCTTATTAATGCTACCATGATCCAATTCATTTCTTAGAAGAAGGACACTCTTCAGGGTTGTTTTTGTTTAGAGGGGAAGTACCATATAAGACTGGGAACCAGGGGCAGCACCTGTGGCTGAGTGAGTAGGGCGCTGCGAGGTGGGTTCAAACCCGGCCCCGGCCAAGCTGCAACAACAACAAAAAATAGCCAGATGTTGTGGCAGGCGCCTGTAGTCCCAGCTACTTGGGAGGCTGAGGCAAGAGAATCGCCTCAGCCCAAGAGTTGGAGGTTGCTATGAGCTGTGATGCCATGGCACTCTACTGAGGGCGACAAAGTGAGACTGTGCACCTTAAAAAAAAAAGACTGGGAACCAAAGGCCAGGTGTGGTGGCTCATTCCTATAGTTCCTAGCACTTTGGGGGGCCAAGATGAGTAGATTTCCTGAGCTTAGGTGTTCAAGACCAGCCTGAGCAAGAGTGAGACCCTGTCTCTGAAAAATAACTGGGTTTTGTGGTGGGCGCCTATAGTCCCAGCTACTTAGAAGCCTTAGGCAAGAGAATCATTTGAGCCCAGGAGTTTGAGGTTGCTATGAGCTATGATGCCACAGCACTCTACCACTCAGGGCAACAGAGTGAGACTCTGTCCCCCCCTCCAAAAAAAGACTGGGAACCAGAGCCAGCTCTGAATAAGGACAGATTCTAACTGTTCAAGCAGCATGGGCTTATTTGAAGCACAGCACATGGCTGTCATTTCCTGAATAACTCACTGATGGATACTGAACCGGCACCTTCCATCTGCTAGGACCATCCTGGACACTCAACTATAAGGCTGTCTGTGAGTAAGAGAAGGCTGTTGAGAGCTGATGTGCCAAGCTCTCAATGCCATCTTCTGCCATCTGGAGTGGGCTCCCTACCTTCATATTGGACTTCCAGGTACATTGTGCTCAGCACCTTCAGCACACAGTCCACGATGCTGGGGTGTGCAGCTCCAATGATTGACTGACAAGACAGACAACAGGACAGGGTGGTTATTCTTTAGATCGTGTCTGGCTGGAAGAAATGAAACACAGGCCTCCAACCAGCTCAGTGAATGGGGGAAAAGGAAGGGAGGGCAGTGGGGAGTCATGGGTCTCAACCCCACCCCAGAGAGGGGGGCAGTGGTGGGCACCCAAGAATCTGACAGAGAATCTGCCGTGGATGCCCCTGAGCTCTGCAGCTTAGGAGGCAATGGCTGCGGCCGGTTGGCCACTTTGGTTGGGGGAAGGGAGGCCTCCATGTAGGGAGAGGGGAACTCATCCAAGATCCCCATATCTCCTCTTCCTCAGGAACCTCACCCCAGCAGTCACCCTCTGTCTTCTACCTCTTCAGACTTCACCATGCATTATTGCCTTTCCGTTAACATCAAACATCAAATCCTTCCATATTTAACACAATTGTCCTTTAACTCTGTCTTTTCCTTTGCTATTGATCTTTTTACCCTTCACATCTAAGCTTCCTAGGAGAAACCACTTCTTTTTTTTTTTTTTTTTTTTGAGACACAGCCTCAAGCTGTCACCCTGGATAGAGTGCTGTTGCATCACAGCTCACAGCAACCTCCAATTCCTGGGCTGAAGTGAGTCTCCTGCCTCAGCTTCCCAAGTAGCTGGGACTACAGGCGCCCGCCACAACGCCTGGCCATTTTTTGGTTGCAGCCATCATTGTTGTTTGGCGGGTCCTGGCTGGATTCAAACCCGCCAGCTCAGGTGTACATGGCTAGTGCCTTAGCCCGTTGAGCCACAGGCACTGAGCCAAGAAACCACTTCTTCATTTCCCCTTTGATAGCCTGCTTCAATTTATATAATTTTTCTTTTCTTTAGACAGAATCTCTCTTTGTTGACCCTGGTAGACTGCTGTGGCGTCATAGCTTACAGCAACCTCAAACTTTTGGACTCAAGTGATTGTCTTGTCTCAGCCTCCTGAATAGTTGGGACTACAGGTGCCTGCCACAATGCCTGGCTATTTTTAGAGATGAGGTCTTGTTCTGGCTCAGGCTGGGCTTGAACCTATGAGCTCAGGCAATCCGCTACCTCGGCCTCCCAGAGTGCTAGGATTACAGGCATGAGTCACCGTGCCCAGCCTAATTCATACAATTTTTACTGCCAAAGGACAGCCTCCTAATTCACCAAAACTCTTCCTGCTGGGACCATCTTTCTATTCCCCTCTTAATCCCTCTGTTGTATTTGACCCAGCTGATCAAGTCCTCTTTATTAATTTTTTTTTTTTGAGACAGAGCCTCAAGCTGTCACCCTGGGTAGAGTGCAGTGGCATCACAGCTCACAGTAATCTCCAACTCATGGGCTCAAGCGAGTCTCCTGCCTCTGCCTCCCAAGTAGCTGGGACTACAGGCGCCCCCCACAACACCCGGCCATTTTTTGGTTGCAGCCATCATTGTTGTTTGGTGGGCCCGGGCTGGATTCGAACCCGTCAGCTCAGGTGTACATGGCTGGCACCTTAGCCCATTGAGCCACAGGCGCCGAGCTGTCTTGGCTCTTTTTCAAAGAGGCAGAGTCTATGGAAAGAATAAGGACTTTGGAGAGAGTTGGATTTAAATGTCCACTTAGTAAATATGTTTTACTTAGTGTTTGGCCTTGGATAAGTCACTTAACACTCCCTGAGGTGCAATTCCACCCTCTTTAAAATAGGTATAATAGTATCTGCCTCCCTTGGCTATAGTGAGAACTAAAAGAGACAGAATAAATAAGTGTCTGGCATGTAGGAGGCACTTTATAAAGGGAAACTGTGGAAAACAGTAATAATAATCTCATCTGTTTTGCTGGATCTTCTTCCTCCGCTCACCTCTTCAGTGTTGGAGGTTTCTTTCTCTTCTGACCTGGCATATTTTACCTGGCAATCTTATTTACTTCCGTTTCAGTTATCACTTTGCTGCTCATGAAATCCAAACTGATGGCTTCATGTCAAGCCTCTCCCGGGAGCTTCAAACTTTTATTTTCTACCCACAAGTGGGAATCTCTTCTAGCTGTCCTGAGCAGTGAATCCGCAATCAGCCAAGGAATCAGAATCACTTGAGAAGCTTAAAAAGAAAGAGTAACTACCGAGGGCCAACCTGAGAGTTTTCAGATTCTACTGAAAGAGGCTTGGGATTCAATAACCCCAAGTGACCCTATTACATCTTCTGCAACCCGCATGGCCTCCTTCTCAGATAGGCGTTTAGGAACCACCAAGGCCCATCAAGTTTTTAGGGGCAAAGGCTAAATTCTTCCAAAATCAAACTGATGTCTCTTGTTTTGTCTTGGTGATGCACAACTCACCCTCTTAAGTCCAAAGCTGTGTGTCATCTGTGAGTCCTTTTCTTTTACTGCCTTAGTCTCATGCTTCCTACCTCAGAAATTTCTGACCAGCTTGGTCATTTCTTCTTTTTTTTTTTTTTGTAGAGACAGAGTCTCACTTTATTGCCCTCAGTAGAGTGCCGAGGTGTCACACAGCTCACAGCAACCTCCAACTCCTGGGCTTAGGCGATTCTCTTGCCTCAGCCTCCCAAGTAGCTGGGACTACAGGCGCCCGCCACAATGCCTGGCTATTTTTTTTGTTGTTGTTGTTGCGGTTCGTCTGGGGCTGGGTTTGAATCCGCCACCCTCGGTATATGGGGCCGGCGCCCTACTCACTGAGCTACAGGCACCGCCCAGCCTGGTCACTTCTGTTCCAGCTGCCACTGTTTAGGCCTTATCATCTCGTTGATTTCTTAATTTCCTATTTTCTCCTTGCTTCCAGACCATCTTCTGGAACCGTTTCCTTGTTGTTGTTGTTTTATTTTGTTTTGAGACTCTGTTGCTCTGGGAAGGAGGTTGTGGCATCGGTTCTCACAGCAACCTCAAGCTCAAGTGATTCTCTTGCTTCAGCCTCCTGAGTAGCTGGGACTACAGGCACCTGCCACTGTGCCTGGCTAGTTTTCTTAATTTTTAGTAGAGATGGGGTCTAACTCTTGCTCAGGCTGGCTGTGAACCTCATGAGTTCCAGCAATCCACCCGCTTTGGCCTCCCAGAGTGCTAGGATACAGATGTGAGCCCTGTGCCTGGCCTTTGGAACTATTTTGAGAGCTTTTGATGATTTATCTTAAAACCACCTTTTGAACTTCCAGGGCAGTGGTTCTCAGCCTTCCTAATGCCACGGCCCTTTAATATAGTGCCTGTGGGTCGAGAACCACAGGTTGAGAACCGCTGCTCTAGGGGCAGCCAACCTTTTGGCTTCTCTGCACCACATTGAGAGAAGAGTTGTCTTGGGCCACACATTAAATACACAAACACTAATGAAAGCTGATGAGCAGAAATAACAGGTCTGTGCATAATTTTTGTGATATCTGCTACCACAGATCAGGAAAAAGTCCTCACATAGTCCATTTGTGGCCAGTGGGTTGCAGGCAGGACATCCTTGCTTCCCCTTCTTAGTAGGTACAGTATCTCCATATGATCACCTGCCCCAAATCTGATTTTACTTACATTCTAGGGCATTGCCTGAGACAAGGGCAGAAACCACCACCAACACAAAGGTGCTTTCCCAAGCACTGGAGCTCTGGCCTCTTCATTTACATGCTGTCTACAAATGTACCATGATTCTTTTCCTATCAAATCGACTCCTTTAATCTTTTCTACAGGTCCTTTCATCTTCCTTGTGGCTTGTCTCAACCATTTTTAAGTCTGCTAACATCTTTCTGATCCTTAAGTAAACAGGACAAATCACTCTGCTGGGAGACATGAACTCTCTGCCCTGCCTTGGCCTTCTGGAAGTCACGCTGATTGAACAACAGACATGTAGTGGGAGTCTGAGCTCCATTTCTCATGCCTGTGTGGAGAGAAACTGTGGAACGTAATTGTAGGATTACTGCTTTTGAGTTGGAACCACAGGAGCATGCAGCCTTGGCTCACCTGGGCAGCCTTGAGAGTTTGCAGGGACAGCTGCTGAGCTTTGGGGGATGCACAGGGCAGCAAAGCTATTAGACCTTTATACACTTGATTCTGGTACTTGGGATTACCATGGACCAAAGAATCCAAGAGAACCTGTACTTCCTCCTGTGTCTCTTCTGACTTAGACTTTGCCAAAAATTCTGCTATAGATCGTACACCTGAGCAAAGAAGAGAAGGAATGCTAAGTAGGGAGGGATTTATGAAAACAATCCTCACTCAAGATTACACAATGTTAATAAGATTAAAATCTCTTCAACCAACTCTGTTCAACCACAGCAGAAGTGAGGCTTGGTTCTCATGTTCTGTCTTGTTTACCTTATACCTAGGTGGCTGAAGGATTTTGTTTCAGCATAGGCATGGCATGATCTGTCTTTTTTGTTTGTTTGTTTTTGTTGTTGTTGTTTTTGAGACAGAGTCTTACTAAGTCACCTTTGGTAGAGTGCCGTGGTGTCACAGGTTACAGCAACCTCAAACTCTTGGACTTAAGCGATTCTCTTACCTCAGCCTCCCAAGTAGCTGGGACTACAGGCCCCTGCCACAAAGCCCGGCTATTTTTGTGGTTGCAGTTGTCATTGTTGCTTAGTTGGCCTGGGCCAGGTTTGAACCTGCCAGCCTCGGTGCATGTGACTGGTGCCTAACCACTGTGCAATGGGCGCTGAGCCAAGGTTTTTTTTTTTTTTAAGACAAAGTCTTACTCTGTTGCCTTGCCCTGGGTAGAGTGCTGTTGTGTCATAACTCACAGCAACTTCAAACTTCTGGGCTCAAGTGATCCTCCTGCCTCAGCCTCCCAAGCAGCTGGGACTACAGTTGTCTGCTACAACACCTGGCTAATTTTTCTATTTTTAGTAGAGATAGGGTCTCAATCTTGCTCAGGTTGGTCTTGAACTCCTGAGCTCAAGCAATCCACTCCCCTTAGTCTCTCAGAGTGCTAGGATTATAGGTGTGAGCCACAGTGCCTGTTAATGCAATTTGTGTTTTAAGATTTAAAATGGAGCTGCCAAATGTACAAATAAAGCATTATTTATTTATTTATGCATGTGTTAATTTGAGACAGTCTCACTTTCTTGCTCCCAGTAGAGTGCGCTAGCATCATAGCTCACAGGAACCTCTAACTCTTGGGCTCAAGAGATCCTTTTGCCTCAGCCTCCTGAGTAGCTGGGACCACAGCCATCTGCCACAACACCTGGCTATTTTTTTAGAGATGGGGTCTCACTCTGGCTCAGGCTGGTCTTGAACTCACGAGCTCAGGTGATATGCCCACCTCGGCCTCCCAAAGTACTGGGATTATAGGTGTGAGCCACTGTGCCCAACCCCTAGCATGCATTTTTTTTAGTGCTATGCAATAAACACTGTTTAGTGCTTAGCCTTTTGCTAAATGTTTTCTTTTCTTTTTTTTTTTTTTTTTGAGACAGAGCCTCAAGCTGTCACCCTGGATAGAGTACCGTGACATCACAGCTCACAGCAACCTCCAATTCCTGGGCTCAAGCGAGTCTCTTGCCCCGCCTCCCGAGTAGCTGGGACTACAGGTGCCCACCACAATGCCTGGCCATTTTTGGTTGCAGCCGTGATTGTTGTTTGGTGGGCCCGGGCTGGATTCGAACCTGCCAACTCAGGTGTACGTGGCTGGCGCCTTAGCCCGTTGAGCCACAGGCGCCGAGCCTTGCTAAATGTTTTCACGAACACTAACTTGTTTAATCCCAGAAACCATACAAGAGGGAGGTGTTGGTCCCATTTTATGGATGAAGACACTGAGGTTCACAGAGGCCATGGAAGAAACCAAGATAACTATGATGAAAGTGTAAGAGGGGAAATACTTTGAAAAAGGGAGGCATGGGAATGACATATCTTTTCCATGCCTCAGTCAGAGCACCAGAGATTACTAGATTTCTACAGTCACCAGACTATAATCTCTTTGAGAGCAGGGGCTGTATTTTATTCACCTTTGTATCCCCTAGCATCTTAGCATATATGTAGCAGACAGTAGATATTCAATTTTTTGAGACAGAGTATCACTTTATTACCCTTGATAGAGTGCTGTGGCATCATAGCTCACAGAAACATCAAATTCTTGGGCTCAAACAATCCTCTTGCCTCAGCCTCCCAAGTAGCTGGGACTACAGGTGCCCTCCAAAATGCCTGGCTGATATTCAATAATTTTACTTCATTTTAGGCATAATTCAATTTCACAAAGGATTCTGGGCCACAGATCAGTAAGTCTTCCCTGAACGTGTGTGTGAAACAGGATATATTTTACTTTTTTTTTTTTTTTTGGCTGGAGTTGGGTTTGAGCCCACCACCTCCGGTATATGGGGCCAGCACACTCCTCCTTTGAGCCACAGGTGCTGCCCAAAAGAGGATATATTTTAAAAGAAGTATTTCTAGGGTGGCACCTGTGGCTCAGTGGGTAGGGCACTGGCCCCATATATGGAAGGTGGTGGGTTCGAACTTGGCCCTGGCCAAACTGCAACAAAAAAATAGCCAGGCTGGCTTGGCACCTATGGCTCAACCAGCTAAGGCGCCAGCCACATACACCTGAGCTGGCAGGTTCTAAGTCAGCCCGGGCCGCCAAACAACAATGACAGCTACAACCAAAAATGGCCGGGCATTGTGGCGGGCATTGTGGCGGGTGCCTGTAGTTCCAGCTACTTGGGAGGCAGAGACAGGAGAATCACTTGAGCCCAGGAATTGGAGGTTGTTGGGAGCTGTGATGCCACAGAACTCTACCCCGGGCGACAGCTTGAGGCTCTGTCTCAAAAAGAAAAAAAAATAGCCAGGCATTGTGGCAGGCGCCTATGGTCCCAGCTACTCGGGGCTGAGGCAAGAGAATTGCCTGAGCCCAGAGTTGGAGGTTGCTATGAGCTGTGATGCCATAGCACTCTACTGAGGGTGATAAAGTTAAAAAGAAAAAAAAAAAGTATTTCTAAAACCACCATTGAAACATCTGAGCAAATGATGAGTCAGGAAAATGATAAATGTAGGTCTTTCAATGGCTACATGGATAGGAGCACAAAATGCTTCCTATGCAACCAGTTCTTTTTTTTTTTTTTTTTTTTTTGAGACAGAGCCTCAAGCTGTCAACCTGGATAGAGTGCTGTGGCATCACAGCTCACAGCAACCTCCAATACCTGGGCTCAAGCGAGTCTCTTGCCTCTGCCTCCCAAGTGGCTGGGACTACAGGCGCCCGCCACAACGCCTGGCCATTTTTTTTGGTTGCAGCCATCATTGTTGTTTGGCGGGCCCGGGCTGGATTCGAACCCGCCAGCTCAGGTGTACGTGGCTGGTGCCTTAGCCCGTTGAGCCACAGGCGTGAGCCTGTGCAACCAGTTCTATGATGGTTTTTTTCCTAGAGCAGGGGTGGATGCTGCCAACCTTGCCCTCAGGCTTGTGGGGAGACATGGGAATCAATGTCCTTTTTTTTCTTTTTTAATTTCAAAAATTTTTTCCAGCTTGGCACCTGTAGCTAAGTGGCTAGGGTGCCAGCCACCTATGCTGGAGCTGGCAGGTTCAAGTCCAGCCTGGACCTATAACCAAAAAATGGCCGGGTGTTGTGGCAGGCGCCTGTAGTCCCAGCTACTTGGGAAGCTGAGGCAAGAGAATCTCTAGAGCCCAGGTGTTTGAGGTTGCTGTGAGCTGTGATGCCACAGCATACTATCCAGGGCAACACAGTGAGACTCTGTTTCAAAAAAAAAATTTGCCCTTCCCTCCCCTCCCGCCTCAAATCAACACCCTTGACACACACAGTACCCACCATAGCTTTCACAAATGAGCTCCTTGTACTTCCTGCCAGAGTTTGCAATAGTCTGAAGCAGCTTGATGGATTCCTTCTTGTCATCCTCCTTGATCTTCTCCAGCCCAAGTATTTCCAAGAGCGTTAGGACACCTCCAACCTCAAGAAATTCTATAAGGTACCGATTACTGTCTCCAGAGGGATAGAAGGGTAGAAATAAAACATTTGTCAAGTTCCTTGCCACTGAGTTAAGTTATCTCAGGGTCCTCTCTTCACATACTTTTCCCTCCTTTATAGGAAATGCCCATAGGTAAAGTGACACAAGAGACTAGAAATTCTTCCTTTAAGCAGGAAATACTAAAAGTAAATAATGGAATTTTTTTTGTTTTTGGCTTTTGTTTTTGGCTAATGGAAGTTTCTTGTTTTTGGCTTTCTAACATCTGTTCCCCTTTCTTCGTCTAACGGCACCTCAATTGTTGCCTGGGTAGTCATCCCTATGCTACTCATGGGCCATGAAAAACTCATGAGTTGACTTGGTGTCAGGGTATGGTCATCCTTCTGAGTGTGGAAATTGGTTTGGGGGTGGGTATGTGACTTAAGTTGGTCCACTGAGGCACAAAACCTGGGACCTTCTTGGGAAGTGGTGGAAAAGACAGGCTGTCTTTCTAAGCTAGAAGGATGTGTGTCTAGAGCTCCTGAGGGCCACAGCACAAAGGGGCTGATGAATAGGGAGAACAGACTGGGGAAAGAAGGAAAAGACAGCGGGAGAGACTGAGCAGTGGTGACATTACTGAAGCCCCTGGATCTAGTCAGGCCTGAAATATATATTTCTACCCTCTGGGTGTTTCAGTTGAGTGAGCCAATCATTTCCTTTTCCTGAGTCCGAATGAGTTGGTTTTCTGTAGTTTGCAACCAAGAGGGTGCTGACGAGTAAAGTGCCTATGGAGAACATGGGATGGAGGAGCCACTGGGGCAGGACCATGGCAGATACTTCTCAGCCCCTCCCAAGGGCTACTGGGCACCCGCTGATAACTAGAATACATCGTCCCATGTGGTGTGAATGTCAAAGACACCAGGAGCCTGAGATGCCACCGAGACCCCAGAATCTCTTTAGAACAGAACTCACCTGCTTACGGCTGATAAGAAGATACCAATGGACCTTAGAAGCTTTTCTAAATCTGAGCCAGTCATATAGCTGTGTGATGAGTTAAAGAGTGAGTTTCAGGTTGGTTTTTCATAAATGATCCTTGGCCGGGCATGGTGGCTCACACCTATAAGCCCAGCATAGCACTCTGGGAGGCTGAGGTGGGTGGATTGCTTGAGATCAGGAGTTCAAGACCAGCCTGAGCAAGAGCCAGACCCCATCTATACTAAAAAATATAAAAAAATATAAAAAGACGATTGAGCCCAAGAGCTTGAGGTGAGTTATGATTCCAAGGTGCTCTATTCAGGGTATCAGAGTGAGACTATCTCACAAAGAAAAAGAAGGCTTGGCACCTGTGGCTCAATGGGCTAGGGTGCCAGCCACGTACTCCTGAGCTGGCGGGTTCAAACCCAGCCTGGGCCTGCCAAACAACAATGATGGCTGCAACAAAAAAATGGCCGGGCGTTGTGGTGGGTGCCTGTAGTCCCAGCTACTTCAGAGGCAGAGACAGGAGACTCACTTGAGCCCAGGAATTGGAGGTTGCTGTGAGCTGTGATGCCACAGTACTCTATCCAGGGTGACAGCTTGAGGCTCTTTCTTAAAAGAAAAAAGAAGAAGGCAGATCCTATGTCTGATCGCTGGTACCACCTAGGACCCAGGATTACCAAGCAGCTGAACTGTGCCCTTTATCCCGTGAGGGGCCACTACTGAAGGCAAGTGGGAATATTCACAGTGGGGGAAGATGGGGGTGATGGATTACTCACTGTTCTCCAGGAAGCTCCTTAGGGGGTAGTTTGGCCACCCTGACTCCAATCTAAGCTCTCTAAGGATCAAGGTGGCTCTGATGAATCAAGGTCCATGAAGAAAGCTGGGGCTCAGTTTCTCGAACCTCTCTAAGCTGTGCCCATTGCACCCTTGGTTTCCATACATTCGACTGCTTTGGGCCTCATTCTTAAACTTCTCTAAAAAAGACAGCTTCCTCGTTAATTCTCAATTTTGCACTTGTTCAAAGTTTTACACTGGAGGTCACTATTCTAACGAAGAATTGGCTTCCTAATAAGAATTACAGGAGATGGTGGAAAAATTAAACTCTGATTTAAAACAACCTCATTATTTAATGTTGTTTTTTAATGTGAGCCTTTGCAAAAAGCTTCATTGTAATAAAGCACCCAGAGCACGCATCAGCTCAGATACAAGGTATGAAATCAAGCCACAACAGAAAAGGAACCAGTCAACAATTACTAGGCTCATAACACATCACAGGCTCTTAGAACACTTAAGAAATTAGCTGAAATTATTGCAGCTCATACTGGATGACGGAGAGCTTCCAAGACTGATAAAGGCTAATGTAATGGGTTGGAGGTAATGGTGCTTTGTTTGGGGGGGGCTGGTGTGAAGCAAATTATCTCTGCTGCACCCTGGTTCCCAGGATGCCAATAGAAGTAGAGACAGATTGGCTCATTAGGAAAGGCTCTTTACTGCAAAAATAGTGTTTGTTATGGAGCCAGGCTCCCCTGCCTGTTGCCGCCATAGCTGGGGGCCAGGCTGCAGCACGCAGTGGGCTCTATTCCTACATCATCCCTACTGTGCTCCCTTAACCCTTGACTCTGTTCCTGCCTCAGTGTATTCTCCCCCTTTTCATCAGTTACCAGCTAGGCTGACCAACTTTTTGTCTTCTTTTTCCTCCCTCCCAAGCTAGTCTTGTTTTCATAATCACCCACTATATTTCTGGTCTATTATTTTCAGCAATTAGTTCCAGAAGGTTGCCACAATATCAGCAGTAGCTAACAAGTACCAGCATTTATTGTGTACTAGGCACTGTGCTAACTGCTTTGCTTGCATTGCCTCAAATAATCCTCACTACAACCCGCTCGTAGGTACTATTAGAATTTCCATTTACCACATGAGTAACATGAGGTAACAATATCAGGCAAGTTAATGACCTGTCCAAGGTCCCAGAGTAAATTGGTGCAAATAGGATTTGAACCTAGGCAGTCTAACTCAGAGCCTGAGCTCTTACTCTCAGGCCTTTTGGCCTGTAGACAAAAGGGGCCCTTGACACAGATAATCTGTGTGGTGCGGCAGGTGGAATTGTGGTCTCCCCTGTCAGCTGAGTAGGAGGTGTTGAAGTACAGTGGACGGTTATTGGCTTTGGGCCAGACACACCAGTTGAGACCAGTTGAGACCTTGACTGGTAATTACTCAACCTTTTCAAGGCTCATCTTTCCTTTCTTTCCTTTTTTCTTTCTTTTTTTTGAGACAGAGTCTCAAGCTGTCACCCGTGATAGAGTTCTATGGCATCACAGCTCACAGCAACCTCAAACTCTAGGGCTTAAGCAATTCTCTTGCCTCAGCCTCCCAAGTATCTGGTACTACAGGTGCCTGCCACAATGCGCAGTTATTTTTTGGTTGCAGTTGTCATTGTTGTTTAGTTGGCCAGGCCGGGTTCGAACCTGCCAGCTTTGATGTATGTGGCTGGCGATGTAACCACTGTCCTGTGCGCACCAAGCCCAAGGATCATCATTCTTCTCTATTTCTTTTTTTTTTTGTGGAGACAGAATCTTATTCTATTGCCCTCGGTAGAGTGCTGTGTAGTCATAGCTCACAGCAACCTCCAGCTCTTGGGCTTAAGCGATTCTGTTGCCTCAGCCTTCCAGGTAGCTGGGACTATAGGCGCCTGCCACAGCGATGGCTAATTTTTGATGCAGTTCAGCTGGGGCCGGGTTTGAACCCGCAGCCCTCGGTATAAGGGGTCGGTGCCCTACTCTCTGAGCCACAGGCGCCACCCTTTTTTTTTTTTTTTCCTTTTTTAAGGCAGAGTCTCACTTTGTTGCCCTTGGTAGAGTGGCATGGTATCATAACTCACAGCAACCTCAAACTCTTGGGCTCAAGCAATCCTCTTGCTTCAGCCTCCCGAGTAGCTGGGAATACAGGCACCTGCCACAATGCCCAGCTATTTTTTAGAGACAGGGTCTTGCTCTTGCTAAGGCTGGTCTCAAACTCATGAGCTCAAGCAATTCACCTGCCTCGGCCTCCCAAAGTGCTAGGATTATAGCCGTGAGCCACTACGCCTGGCCCTCATCTTATCTATAAAATAGGCTAATACCACTCCCCTATGAGGCTGGTATCAAATAATATTTGTACAGAACATGGTTTGATGCCTAAATACAAAAAGACTCAATAAATGATAATGAATAATTTTGTCATTATAATGTGTAAATCCTCAGCTTTACTCATTTATTCTGAAAGTTCAGGGTTGAAAAAGGGTTTATGTAGGATTGTGAAGTAGTCAATTTTACAAAAGATAATTGAGGTTTTTCCCCCTCCCAAGTCCACCATAAGAGGAGGCCCAGGGAGAAGTGGGATCACTAATTCAAAATACTTTAGCCAGTCTATTTTCTCCATTGTATGACAAATTCATAAGAATTTAGGAAATTATGAGTAATTCTAGGTGTAGAAATGAAATCTACAACAGTGTATTAAAAGCATGGCTCATTCAGCTGTTCAGTAACACTGATCGAGTACTCACTAAATGGTAGGCACTACATCTGAAGCTTGAGAGATGGAGAAGAATGATACAACGCCTAACGCAGCAAGTGTAATGACCAAGCAAGAAAAGAAATGGGCTGCACACAGAATTCTCAGAAACACTAACATTTGTAGATGGGACAGATCCTGTAATAATGACTGAGAAACAGCAGTGGAAGAAGATAGAAAAGAGGACAGCTTGAGAAGCGGCAGCAGAACAGCAGGGCTGGGACCAGGGTCAGGTAAAGGAGGCACTTGCTTTGAGGCTGAAATTTAAAGGGGCACCAAAAAATTCAGTACTCCAATCGTGATTCAGTACACTATCTAAAGGAATCAAATTAATAAAAAGATCCATAATGAATAAAATATCAAAGTTAGTTTTTTGTTTGTTTGGTTTTTTTTTTTTTTTAGACAGTCTCACTCTGTTGCCCAGGCTAGAGTGCTGTGGCATCATAGCTCACAGCAACCTCTAACTCTTGGGCTCAACAGATCCTCTTGCTTTATCCTCCCCAGTACCTAGGACTGCAGATGCCTGCCACAATGCCTGGCTCGTTTTTCTATTTTTTTTTTTTTTTTTTTTTTTTGAGACAGAGCCTCAAGCTGTCGCCCAGGGTAGAGTGTCATGGCATTACAGCTCACAGCAACCTCCAATTCCTGGGCTCAAGCGAGTCTCCTGCCTCTGCCTCCCAAGTAGCTGGGAC